>LTAE01007369.1:8069-21426 GCA_001647135.1 Pontederia paniculata
TATATATATATATATATAAAATTTTGAAATAAAGATAATAACAAATACTAATATTAAATAAAGAAATAGGAAATAAAGTAATTTAAATATCTGGAATTTATATATTTAAGTAACATGTAAGATATTATTTAGTATGTGTATGTGTATATAAATAGAACCTCCAAGATGTTGAGTGGCAGGCTCTAATGAAGCCATGCAAGATGATAAGTAATATATAATTACGTTTTAACAAATATTCTGATTTAGAATAATAAATTATAATTATTAATTTGATCTAATAAAAAAGATAATTATAAGATTTTCAAAAGGGAGGGACAAAGTGTGTTATTAGCATCGTTTTACTCTTATCATAAAAAGTACGAGGGGTTTTCCAATGAAATCTTAAATAAAAAAAATAAAATTAAGATTGAAAAGTGTATAATTTGTATTATTTGACTCCATATCAGATGAGTAGTAAACATATTCCTAATAAGACAAAAAAAACTATTTTATATATCTATAATATAATAAATTCATATGATAATATAAAAGGATTAAATAATATATGTATAACATAATCCATATATGTATCTATGTCCATATATTTGTTATAATAGTTTTAAAAGTTGTGAGATGCCATATGTTATTTTTGTGTCCAAGTAAATTTAAATAAAATGTAAAAATTCATCTTTTTAAATTAGATTAAAAATAACCGATAAAAAACTTTAAAATAAAATGTAGTGTCAAAAACTTAAACAAATAAATTATTTATAAAAATATATTCTTTTAAAATGTGTGGACGCATCACATGACTCCAATAGTTGTGGATGTGACACATGGCAAAGAACCATTTTATTTTAAATATAGATAGATAGATATAGTCTTATAGATATAGATTCTAGAATTAATAATAAATTTACTTCACTATTTTTAAATGATTGTTAGATGAGGATTACAATTTTAAATTTTTTTAATTTTATTTTAGTTAGAACTCTTAAAAAACAATTAATTTCTTACTATTTTTCATTTTTTCATGGAGCAAATATTTTGGAAATATTAATAAATTAAATCTTCTCTTCTTAACCATTTATTTATTATTTTATTATTATTATTTACTTTATATTTGGATATAAATTGTATAGAATATGTATATGCATATATTCTTTTTAGACTTCTTCTATTCATATGGATATATTTTTATGTATTTAAAAGTTTTGTTTTTTTATGTAAGACTAAGTTTGCCGATGTAGATGTCTATTTCATCTCAAAGGGAATGTAGAATGAAATGATATAAATTAGATATAAACTACACACTTCGATCTATATAGTTTTTATTGTTTAGACTTCATTTAAAGTTCTTCACACTGTGTTTCTTTTCAAAGAGAATTAGGGCGACATGATCCAAATGAAATATTCAATTCCTCAATTGTTTATAGGTATGAATAAAGAATATTTAAAATAATAAAATAAAGAATATAACTCACTAACTACTTTTTAGAGATCTTATAATTATTTTTTATACAATAGAATAATTATATATATATATATAATATTTATTAAAAATATATATTTTTTTATATTATAATATTATAATATGTGGGTTAATAATAGCTTGCCTTTTGTCATATCAGACTTATCATTTTATATAGAATTTAATGATGATGTACTCAAGTACACCATGTACTTTGCCTAACAAATAGTAGAATCTGAAATTTACAATAGATCTTATTTTTAGATTTTTATTTTTTATTTATTTTTTCAATCGTAGATCTCAAATTCAACGGTTTGTTAGACAGGGTACATGGTTTACCCTGGTACACCATCATTAAATCCATTATACATGAAGAGTAAATATAATAAAATTTTAAAGAGTCCTAACATGTATAAATTAATAAAACTGACACATGATATGAATAATTTTATTTAATTGTGCATTATATTTTTAAATATAATTTAAAATATTTACATATTATTTTAAAAAGATTCCTAACGAAGATTTAAAGTTATTACTCAAATATTATAGTTATAAGAAATACAACACAAGTAAATATAAACAGCTTTGATAAAAAATTAATTAAGTAATTACTATTTTAGTTATAAGAAATACAACGCAAGTAAATTTAAAACAACACATATTATTGTTTCTTATTATTTTTGGGATATTGTTTCATTGAAAAAAATAATAAATTTTAAAAAAATACTATTTCTTTAGAAGGATTCTAAATAATAATTCTAAATCATCCTAAATTAATTATATTAGGGAATTATAAAGTTCAATTTGTAATTTGTTTCCCAATAACGGTTTCTTGAGAAAATGGAAGAAGCAAAAAATATTTTAAAAGAATCTTAACTCAAGTAAGTTAATAATTTTTGTTATTATTTTTGGAGTTACTATAACTCCAAATGGAGTTCTTATTTTCTAATAGAAAGAAATATGATATATTTATTTTTGAAATATAAATATAAAAAATAATGTTATTTATAAAATCTTAACCCAAGTAAATTAAAATAATATTTTCTTATTATTTTAATGATATTTTACCCTAAAATTTTGAAAAGTAAATAAAGTGAAATAATTATTTTAAAAGAGTTATAACTCAATTTAATTAAGAAAATTTGGCACATGAAATTAATAACAAAATCCCAGAAAAGTATTTTGTTAGTTATCTGCTAGATACCTTTTTTAAAAAAACCATTCTTATTATTATACGACACAAAGGCTTTATTAATTTAAAATATAATAAAAGAGATAAAAATATATTTTAAATATAATTAGAAAAATAAATACGAGACAAACTTTAAGGTTAGAAGATCAACAATGATAAATAATTTATATAAATTGTTAAAAAAATTATCTGAGACGATCAAAAAATGTCTTATTTTATTTATTTGATCAATAAATCTCTTAATCTTAGTTTCTAAAATAATTTTGTTACTTTATTTCGAAATAAGAAACCCAAAACTAATAAGATAAGAAAAATATACACGAACAAGTCTAAACTATATAATATTAAAATTTTGACACACAATACAATGTATGAATATTATAATAATATTAAATACAAAAATAAAAAAATTGGCACACAAAAGTATAAAAAACTAATTCAAATATTAAATTTTAATTATTCATTAGATATAACCTAAATTTTCTTTTTTATTTTGGTAATTACATTTTTTCCTACAAAATAAAATAAATACAACCTATTTTGAAAAAGTTCTAACTCAAGTTAATTAAGAAGAATTGACAATAAAATAAAGGAAGGTTAACTAAAAAAAATAAACAAGCTAGATAAAAAGATTTACAATTATAATTTAAATTATAAATATATTATAATTATAATACAAATATTAGATATTAAAGTTTAACACAATGTATGTGTTAGGAGATAAATTAAAGTACACAAAAAATAATAATTTTATCTCAACATCAATATTTGATAAATTTTCTTTGATAATTAATAATTCAATATTTTCAATTATGTTTCAATCAACTAGGGGTGTTCAGTGGGCCAGTTCGAACTCATGAATATGATCCAATCTCAATTAAGTCGTTTTATATTGTTAGTCAATTTAGATCTGAATTAATTTGATGACTAATGGATAATGTACGAATTTTAATTTTTCAAATTTGATTAACCCGATTCAACGTGTTTAAATTTTTATTTTTTCTTGAAGTTGAATAATTTGATTTAGATAAAAATTTCATATTACTTTATAATTAAAATATATAAAATCTTTTTTATATCCTTGAAAAGTATTAAAAATATTTCAAAAATATGGTATTTTTTAATAATATAATTAATATTAAATATTATAAACTAATTAAAAATATAAAATAAAATTCAATCGAAAATTTAATGGTCGGATCAAATTTGATAATTAATTTATCATCAATTTGATCCAACTCGACCTAATTAAAATTAATCGAGATGGATCAAATTTAATATCGGATCGAGTCGAGTACAATTCATGAACACTCTTCCAATCGATTCCTCTCTCTCTATATATAATTACATTATTAATAATTTTTTATGTAGTGTCCGTACATTGCATGAGTTAATAGACTAGTAGTGAAATAATAAAATTGAAATGAATTTAATAACGAAATAAAATGAAAACAAATTTTAAAAAATACCTATTTTCTAATTAAAATGTTTTTTGTATGGTATTTATGAATTTAAAGGGTTTTATTTCTTCTCGGTTAGAAGTGGGTTTTACTTCGACCCCAAGTCTTCAAGCTACCCATGTTCCCACTTTTCATCTGGTTTTTTGCTTCCCTCTTTGCCTTCCTGTAATTGGCCTCACAGGCATTTCGTCGAACAGGAGCAACAATGGCCCGCGGCGATCCGATCCCACGCCCGTGGATCCTCGACCTCCTCCCGCTCCTCGTCGTCGTGCTCATCGCCGCCCACGTCTTCGCCTTGGTATGTCGGTTTCCATTTGACGGCCTCCGAACCACGAAATCGAATCCAAATCCTCCTCAGCATCTCCCAATTCCTAATTTTTCCTGTTTCCTTCCGCCTTCCAGGTGTATTGGATCTATAGATTGGCCACGGACAAGCAGCCGCAGCGCAGCAAAGCGCATTAGGTAGCATAGTTGCTAAAGCTTCCAGCATTTGATTTGTAAGTCTGTTAATTGCTCAAACTCTGTAGTTCTTGATCTTTGGAAATGGCGGTACTGCAGGAGGTAGATGTAAATTTATTGCAATTTCCATGCGAATGTGATATATAGTGTTTTGTTCCCCTGTATTATTGCTGGATTGGGGTGGAATTCGCAGCGCGCCTACTGTGAGTGCTTGTGCTGTGTGAAACTGAATTGTGGTCTTTCTTGTTACTTTTGGAAATAGATGAATGTTTGATACTTGCTGCCACTTGTTTGGTGAAATTGATTGGTGAAAGTGATGTCTAATATGACAAAAACAATTCTTTATCAGAAATAAAGGGTTCATCTCAATTGTCTAAACATTAGATGTACAATGAAATAAACCATTATAATGAATCTTCTCATCATTTGATTGTATGGTATTTTTGATAAATCCGTTTGGTTTAATGTCTTTTGAGGTTTTGCTTCAGGAATGTGCATGTAGGTCATATTGAAATAAACTGGAACATGGTGATAGCAACTTCCACAACAGAGCAACCATCTATTTGAAGCTCTATTGCTGACCCTTTCCAATGCATACTGAATCACTAAATGGTGGAATAGTTCAGGAAAATGCCCCTATTGGTTAAAATTGTTTGGTTTCATATGTGTAGCAAGCCATTCACGCAACATATAAAGACTATTAGGGACATAAAACATAACTATTTCAGCATGTGTTGACAGAAATAGATTTGTTTCGATATGTTAGGCTGGAAGGGTGGCAATCATTATGTCCTTATGGAAGATTTTTTTTTATTTTTTTAGAATAGCAGATGTTGAGTCCCCTCCAACCTCTTTCGCCAGATGAGGGACAGATAACTCATCAATTCCAAGCCTGTAATTGTTCATTTAAGCATAATCTTTATTTTCTGGGAATAAAGGATTTGCAGCCCCCGCCTTACAACATACTCTTAAAGAAGATTCAGATGGTTCTACGGATAGAACCTGTCAAGACTAATTCGATAATCTATTGATAAACTACTGAGGCTATAAGATAAGGTCAGAACTCGGAAAAATTGAGAAAGAACTAAATAAGCAATGGAAACAAATAATGCATGATGAAGATAATTTCTTTTCATATCTGCTCAAACTTTTTTCCTCTCAGAAAAGTAAAGTGGGTTCTCGCAGAGAATTCTATCTTGCGTCCTTCTGCGACTGATTCATATATATGAGATATCAGATTATACTTTTGTCAATAAAAGAACATTCATTTTGTAGCTAGTACCTGGAAATATCCAATGCAACTTTTTGCTACTTGCACAGCAGTTCTCCTCATCCATCAGGATACGAAACTGAAAGGCCAGCAACTATCCACCAAAAGGGAATTTTAACTGCAATATGTCTGGTATTGAGAATCATCCATAATAAAGGGTAATTATCGACATAATCCTGTGACATAACGGAAAGGACAGATTTAATTCTTATTCTTTGTAGCATAATTAAAAAGAGAGACATTGGTGCTGCATCTCTTTGCATTAAGCTTCGAACAAGATTCAAGCACATCCATCTATTGCCAATATAGAAGCAAAACAAATCTGATAGTTGCATCTGTTGTTTCTATATTAGAGAGGTTGTTGCATGACTCTCAGACTTCATATAAAGTTGAGTATTGATCTGGCCAGCTGAACTTCTTTAAGAAAATTATAATAATTTTCCACTAAAAATGTATATTTTTCTTCAAGGCTCTACTGAGTTATCTGAACCTTGTGATTCATCATTTCATCTAATAAATCTGACAGCTGAAGAGCTTGTGCTTTTGATTATTTCTTTTGATCGGGGTATCCCATTCTTGTGAAGAAGCTTACCCAGAAATGATAGAACGAAAAATTTTGTTGTATACTACAGAACATTTTCCTCATGAGAACTTAAGAATTAAAAGCGGATAAAAAAAATGGGGTGTAATAGATAAAGTGCAGGGGCGATGGGTAGGAAGGTTTATGCATGGAGTTGGCTTTGTCACAGCTATAATTGCTGAGCTCTGGGGTGGCATTAAAGGACTTCAGGTGACATCATAGATGGGATACAAAAAGTGATTCTGGAGGTGGATGTTCAGCTCATCCACAATTTTATACTGGAGCAGAACAAGGGTACCGCGTATTTGAAGATTGGTGAAGGACACCAAGAGAGTTTGACAGAAATTGGATAGTTAGGGTGCAGCACGTTTATCGGTAAGTAAGCAATGTGTAGACTGGATAGCAAGCAAGGAGAGTCTACTTGAAACCAAGCATGCAGTTCCTCGGCACACCTCTGAGTGAGATATGTCCGCTGTTGGTTGGAGATTTGGTTGGGCCCTTCACACCATGCTCTTGTAATGTTTAAATTCATATACTTGACTCCCTTTTTGAGATCCCTACTGGGCTTAGGCCCTCCTTTCATTACTAAAAAAAGGACTTGTAAAGCACTAGAGCTTATTGGAAAAGCTGTGAATTTTTCATTTGGTAGCTAGCTCTGGTCATCAGCTCCAGCGAGGACTGCTCTTTCTATTTACTGAAGAAATGGAGTGGGAATTTCATGTTTTGTTACATTTCTTTCTGTTATGATAATGAAGTGTCTTATCGCGTACAAGGCCCAATTTTTTTTTCTTCAGTTTGATGTTGATGCAAGTTTCCTCTCAAAGACATGTTGATGCAAGTTTCATGGGCAAGTAGCTAAACTTGAATACCAAAGTTTAGTTCATTCAAGATATGGAAACAATCACTCCCGTATGGCCAATTGAAACACCAAAACAGAGCTGAAACATGGAGACATTGTATTAATGGCTGAGTATCTGTACTTTGCTCGTGCTTTGTCATGTTGGTCTTCACATTTGTGTTTTAAACATTCCAAAAAGAACCGAAGTTTTCTTTGAAATTTCAGTTGTTGTCTTGCCTTATATCAGAAGATTTAAGCTTCAATGCTCAGAGCTTTGTTTAGTGCCTTGAAAATTGTATTGAGGATTTAGATTACCTCACAAAGGGACTGTAATTTAATTCCATTTGGAATAGCATATTTTCAGAATGAGACTTTTGATGACGCGTTTCATTTATTTATTTATGTCAAATAGCCACTGTGTAGTGAAGCTTATAGAAATGAGGATCCGAGTCCAGAGATCAAAATTTGAATAACAACTTCCTTTCATTTGACAACTAGCTTATGCCATCCTTAGTAGTGCTGCACATGCTAGAAGTATATCTTATGCCAATCTGTGACCGCTTGAGATTTCCAAACTTCCAGGTTCTGGAGTTAGCCAGACTAAAATATGACATGCTTATATGCTTCTTGTCCACAAATTTGGACGGAAACTTAAATAGTCTGCTCGTGTCCCAATCTACTTGTGTATGCTAAGGGACAAGGGTAAACATGTGATATGAATGCACTCAAAGCATGGTCGAATTATTATGTTCAGTTGTTATGTGCATCTGATTTTTGTTTATCTTATAAAGGAAAGGTACCATCCATTTTTGTTTCATTTCAAAACTGAGAAAAACATGCTGTTCATTGTCTTATCTGATTGGCCATTGTTTTTGAGTAAATATATTGAGAATTTGAACTACGATGTAAACCAGTATTGTTACTAATACACATAACTGTACATCTGTGGGGGTCTTTCCACCTCCAGTCTGGCAAAGGAGGTTCTCAAGGAGTCGCCAAATCTAAATCATCTGAGCAAGTTCGGCAGTTGCCTGGAATCTTTCTATTCTCATGTAATGGAGATGCCTACAAACTACAAGTATTGAAACTTTACATCCGAAGATGCATGATCTCCTGGAGTGCCTTTCACTTCGCTTCTTCTAATGGCTGACTACTGAAGACAGATAAATCAAAACATAATTCTGTATCCTTTCTTTCCCTGTTTTTAGTATTCTTCTATTAAGAAAAAAAATAGCTGGGTTACAGTTTGTTGTTTGCACAACTCTGATGGCATAAATCCAAAGCTCGGTCTTGTGGGTTCAACCCACTGTCGATTAAATCAGTGGTACTTTGATTCCTTAGCTTATACATCTTGTTATGCCTTTCACATCTTGTTATTCTCAAGAAAATCTCTGTTCCATCATCCATGCCATAGTTTCTGTTTCCATGCTACTATTGTTGACAACTTGACACTACTACATGACAGTCATTTAGATGGAGTCGTTTTTTTTTTGTGGAATACATAATTGCGTATGTAAGTTGCATACGCGAACATTTGAGGATACAGGCTGAAAACTAAGTTTCCATTGCTTTTATCAACTGAGTTTTTTTTTCTTCCTGCAACTATTTGGGGTGGATACGCAAAGTGCAAATTGTAGTAGAGCTGTTTCGGAGCACGAGTGATCTCTGTTTCTTTGACGTCAGACTTTTCAATGTTGAGATCATGGTCTGTTTCTTATGGATCTACATCTGTCATTGAAAGCCCATATGCAACAAGGGCATCATCTTCGCTAAGGGATGCATGTGGCTGAATCATGATCACAAAGTTCGTCATCTTAGTGGAATTTGGCTACTTGTAGACCCAACTCCTATTCCAGTTGCATCCTTTTTATTATTCTTTCATGATAGCAGCTGTCAACTGCAACAGAATGGAAGCAGTCAATTTGGGAGTCTTTGCCAGGAATCATGCCAACACAGAACTTGTTATATATCTGTAAATGGAGTTTAACCATCTGCATAACATTCAATACACTTATCTTTGCTTAACTTTCCTGCTTGCCAAAATCTGAATAGTAATCCAAGAAAGGAAGAGATGAAAGAAAGAAAAAATTTGCTTGCAACTTCATAACACACAGACGAGACATTCCCCCCTGCTCTGCTGTTGCAGTTATAATTTATGACAACATTGTTACTGTAACAAGTACAAGAATAAATGAAACACAAGGTATGGAGAAGAACTAATTTAAGGCAGCATCAGTGACAACGTCCCCGGGCAACTGATTTCTCTCTAACATATGGGGAGGGGAGCGCCATTCCAACCCTTCAAGCACTCAAGAAGGGGGTCTATCACCTGTCCCCTGCTGATGGCCGCGAAAACCTTGTCGAATTCCTCGCCCGGCGACCGGACCTTCTCGCCGGTGAGATACTCGGTCCCCAGCTCCTCTCTGACAAACTTGTACAGGGGATATGACCTGCACTCCTTGATCCTGTTGCTAATGGGTGCGGTACCATTTTCGACGGCGGCTCTCGCGGCGTCAACTTCCTTGGGCAGGATGGCCTTCAGCTCCTCTTCGAATGCAGTGATCTTTTGGAAGATTGAGGTGTTAGGATCCTTCTCTTTCTCGCCATTGCTCAATGCATGCTCAACGAGGACTTGCCTCAGCTTCTGCATGAGAGGGTACACCGAGCTGCATGGATCATCAGCATAGTTGAAGACGTGCTCGCGATCGATGATGGTGATCAAGTCCTTCTCACAGAACCTGGAAGGGTGGAGCTCGCCATTGGCTCCCATTGTGAGCACCTTCTTGGCCACTTGGGCCACTGTGTTCTTGACTGCATTCTTCAGGTTCTCCTCCAAGTGCCTCAGATCAATGGCTTGGCAGAGTGCAACCAGGTAAGTGGAGGTCATGAGCTTGAGGATTTCAACTGCCTCAGCCGTCTTCCTGGAGGAGATGAGGCCAAGGGAGTTCACATCCTGGTTGTGTTGCTCTGCACTCTGGACATGGTTGGTGACAGGGTTCCCAAGGAATTGGAGCTCGGAACAGTAAGAAGCCATTGCTATCTCAGCTCCCTTGAAGCCGTAGTCCAAACTCGGGTTCCGACCACCAGAAAGGTTGGAAGGGAGCCCATTGTTGTAGAAGTCATTGACGAGTTCGGAGATTTGAGCGAACATGAGCTTGCCTATGGCAGCGAGAGCCAACCGGGTGTTGTCCATGGAGACACCGATGGGTGTTCCCTGGAAGTTGCCGCCATGCAAAGCCTTGTTCCTGGATACGTCAATGAGAGGGTTGTCGTTAACAGAGTTGATCTCCCTTTCGATGGACTTGGTAGAGGCTCGGATGACTTCAATCTGGGGGCCGAGCCATTGCGGTGAGGTGCGGAGAGCGTAGCGATCTTGCTTAGGCTTCTGAAGGGGGTCTTGCTCATGGAGCTTCTTCGCCATGGCCATGTAGGAGCTGCCATCGAGGATGTGCTCCATGATGGCCGCGGCTTCGATTTGGCCCGGGTGGTGCTTGAGCTTGTGGGTGAGATGGTCAGTGAACTCAGGCTTCCCTTGCATCACTTCACAGAAAACGGCAGAGAGGACTTCAGCGAGCACCGCCAGGATGTTGGCCTCAAAGAGTACAATAGAGGCAAGGCCGGAGCCAACAGCAGTGCCGTTCACGAGTGCGAGGCCCTCTTTCGGTTGCAGCTCGAAGAAGCCGTGAGGGATTCCGGCAAGCTTAAACGCCTCCGCGGCATTAATCACTTCACCATTGGGGCCAATGGCCTTCGAGTTCGGGCGACCGGTGATCATGCCCGCAATGTAGGACAGCGGCACGAGATCGCCGGATGCGGTGATGGTGCCGCGGAGGGGCAGGCAAGGGGTGATGTTGGAGTTGAGCAGGCTGGCCAACGTTTCAAGGATCTCGAAACGGATTCCGGAATAGCCCTGCAGGAGGGTGTTGATGCGGACGAGCATGGCCGCCCTGGTCGGCTCCGGCGGCAGAGTGTTTCCGGTGTCACGTTCTGCCCCGAATATTCCGGCATTGAGGAATCTGTATGCAAAGAAAACAATCTTGTCAGATCGACAGACACATTCCTGAACAACCAAAGTAAGATGTCAAATTACTTATAACTGCACTTGTTTCTTTCCTTCACACGAATTCACTGTGCCAGGACAGGCATGCATGCAGTAAAAGAATATTTCTTTCAATCAAGTATGGTAATGTAAGTTTTTTTTTTTTTGGGGGGTAAACAAGAGGGGTTAGTCTGTCATGTAATTTAGCATCTATGATGAAACAGACATGATATATATATAATATGTCAAGAGACAAATAATGTGTCAGGCTGTGCAGCACCATATTGAAGATACTAGAGGAGTTGAGTGGGCCATGACAACCATCCATCCTACCTACCCACGTCCACTCTTCCATTATTAAATTGTTCCTTCCACAGAAGTATGTTTTGATTAGTTATACGTGTTGATCGGTTCCATGGTTGGTCTGAAAATTCATGCATCACATGTAGCAGATCCCTTTGAAGGGAAAAAAAATGAAGGGTCAACCTGTTTGAACCAATCTAAGCCAAATATAGAATTTGATATCTTAATGTCTTCTTCCTATTTGTATGGTGCCTATTAAATGGATAACTGGTTCATGGTGGAAAGAGTCATGATCAAGTGGAGTGGAAGCAAAGTAAGAAAGAGAATCCTGTTCAGAACAACTGGCACATATATGATACAGGACCATACCAAAACTAGGCACCACCAAGAGACAACACCCAGCTCCATGATTGGATTCGGACCGAGAGCTAGAGCCATGAACAGTGCAGACATGTGCTTTGTGTTTTGCAAAGCAGTGCTTGTCAATCATAATCATGAATGATAAACAGCTTGTTACCAAAATTTCCAGGACAAATTTACTTGACACAGTTCGCTTGAATTAGTTTTGGTTGGTGGGATGTTGTTGTTTCATGCAGCACAATCATGTCCAGCTATCATGCTCTGACTTTTAGCACCATGAACTGAAAAGCAGGATCTGGCACGAGGTCTCTTTTATTATACCTTTTACTTATTACTTCACGTAAAGTTTTCATGAGATGCTACTGTAATATTTTAACTAGATATTGAATATTTTTTTAAACAAAAAGTGTCATTTGGATGGATTAGTTATGTAAGACTCGGTAAACTACTAAATAAAAAGACAGAAGTTGCTAAGAAATATATATCATTGGATTTGTCCAAAAGTAGTTCCACCACCACCATCACATACAAACCTAACCCTACCGATGCATGCAGACAAAAGGGAGCCAGGCCAACAAGGCCTACAGCCACATGAACCCTGTTACACTATTCACATGCAATAAAAAGTATCCTAAAACTACGACTTCTTAACTAATTCCTATTATAAAAATCTATTCCTTTTCAATAAATATATACTCTGAAAACTACAATTTATCAAAATTCAATTCGGCAAACAAACATTTTTTTTTCAATTATCACCATAATTTCAATATTTAATTATTGAGTTTGTGACAACTTGGTTCTACCTACCTCACTAGATAACGGGTCGACATCCGAAACCCGTTTTGCACCATGCCCGATTACGGACAGTATGATCTAAACATGACTTACCACCTTATGCTTGGCCTCGTCTCTACTCAAAGTTAAACTCACTTTAACCGCAAAAAGCCTGGTAAGATTACTCGTACGTTCGTAAAAAGTAAAAAAGCTGCAACCTGTCACTGGTTTCCTAAGCTTTTGCTAAAAGAAGAAGAAGGAGATGAGGATGAGCAAATATTTGTGGGTACCTAATGAGCTCCTTCTGGAGGGCGCCGCCTTGCTTGGTCCTCCGGTGGGAGGTGGCGCCGAAGCCGGTGGTGACGCCGTAGCTGTCGGTCCCCTTGTTCATGCTCTCCATCACCCAGTCGCTGCTCGCCCGCACGCGCTCCCTGGACGACTCCAGCAGCTCCACGGTCGGCGCGGCTGCCCCGGCTCCGGCCCTCGCCACCGCCGCCACCTGCGAGATCTTGAGCGTGGCGCCCTCAAGCTTTACCAGGGGCCGCCGGTACTCCTCCACCATCCTCTTCACCTCGTCCAGGTGGCTCCCGGACAGGGCCTCCGCAGCGGCGCCCCAGTTTAGCGGG
>LTAE01007370.1:0-22941 GCA_001647135.1 Pontederia paniculata
TCTCTCTCTCTCTCTCTCTCTCTCTCTCTCTCTCTCTCTCTCAAGTTGTAATACGTTTTACAATTGTAATGTGCCAATAGGTATGGAAGAAGAAATGTTTATCAAACGTGTATTTACCTCTGAAAACAAAGAAAACTCAATTTCGACTTTCATAGTTGAAATTTATATATCTTTTATTTTAATTATCTTTTGGTATATCATATATATAGTGGAAAAAGATGTATTCTTTTTCGAATTTGAAATTACTAATTGTCATGCGAGATTCAAATTACTTTTATCATATGATTAACATAATACATTTATCAAGTTTGGACCCGGATCTATAACTTTCGCATTTTAACTCGTAACTCATATCACTTTTATCATATAGATTCATACCGACCTCGTCTTTAACTTTGACTTAGTCAAATATTTTTTTTATTGTCTTATTGTTGAATTAGTCAAATATTATCGAAACTCATAAAATCATAATTTTAGCCCCAAAATATAGAATTTAAAAAAGTGGTTAAAAATCTTCGTACTAATAAATTTTGAGACACACATGAGCAAAATATCTAATACTACCTAGAATTAACACACACAAAACTATTAGATGAATAATATTTTCAAAAGGTAAAGGTGTTGACCCCTACGTATTCATATATGCACATGAGGAAATGATATTTTATGTAATGAGGTTCTAACAAAAATATCGTTATTATTGTAATTTAAAAATATCGTTATTAATTATGCGTGCTTTTCTTTGTTTAAGTATGCATATATATATTTATGAAAATTATACATATGTTGTGTCTCCGTAATCTTTTAGTGTGAAAGTTGCATTCATGCATGTTGCAAATAATAGTGACATAATCTGATTTTCAGGTACTATATATATGTTTTTTTTCAAATCCGAATAAATAATGTACTTCTTTTTTTTAAAAAAAAAAGATAAAATATACTTTTTATTTTCTCAGTAAAAGAAGTAAACATTTCACCACTAAATGATTACTAAATTGTTTATACATATACGGTCATCTATTAATTCTTCTAAATCATTTGCTTTATCCAACTGAATATGATCAATTAGCTTTTTTTAGCTTTTGTATTATTCCTCGAAATAATTAAAATTAGTGGGAATAAGATGCCTTCAAATGTTTTTTTTATTAATTTGTACTCACCCTTCTCAAATTTTTAATTTTCCTTTAACGATACATGTAAACAAGGTGGAGATGATAAATGTAAGTGAATAAATCTCAATGGAGGTTTAATATTTATGTTAAGTTCGGTCATTAAATGAAGTTAAATTTATTGATAAAATTTGATAGATAACAATGATCTCATGACTATTTCAATTATTTAATCCCACCCCGAAGAATGTTTCAATCAGTGTTGTAAAATTTGGACCGGACCAACCGGTCGGACCGTTATTCGACATCAAAAATAGATCATGGGTCATTATTGAATCGGAGAAGCTTTTAAACCAGTTTGGACCGATCAAATCCGGTCAAAACCCGAGTTCGATCGATCAAACCGATAGTTTTCATTGAATCGGGTGCATAAATTTTTTTTTTCAAAAATCTTAGAAAAAATTAATATTCTAATCTGAGTGCATATTATTTATTTATTAAATTTGTATAATTAATTAAATGTTAGAATAATTAATTATATTATTTTGGATCATATGCTACTTTTTTAAGTTTTATTATATATTTAATTTAATTTATGTTACTTTATAAAATTGATCGATCATTGAATATATTATTATATACATATCTATCATTTTCATTTTTTAACACGAAATATAAATTTTAATAATTAATATATTGTGAACTTCTAGTAATTAATATATTGTGAACTTATGAATTGATATAATTGTATATATTGTAACTTATATGATATCTTATATTTTAATTTTAACATATTAATTATTTTAAATATATTTATTGTTAATCAGTTCGACCATTCGGTTTAAATAATTCGTTCGGTTAGACCTGATTCGATTAGTTATTCGGGTTGACGTTCGATTTGAGTTTTACCATATTGGTTTTAATTTTGAAAAGAAAATGTAAATATGGTTTGAAAAGTAAAAGTAAAAAATAATATAAAAAGGGAAATTATGCATCAACACGCGTATGTCACCGTGTTCTTTGGAGGGCGAGAGAGCCGCCCTATTTTTGTCTCGGGCAGTGTTCCATTTTGCCGGTAGGAGAGAGAAAGAGGAAGGATGACAGTTGCAAGTGAGAGGAGAGAGAAAAATGTGATTATTCAAACTAGTACGTAACAACATTTGACTGTTGACTATTGCTGATGTTAGCCGAGTTATTTTTTTTATGAAAAAAGAGAAAGATAAGGAGCAAGAACAAATAACACAGCTCGTCTTTCTATTAAGTATTTAGTTCACTTAAAAGTTAAATCTTAATTAATAATTATTAATTAATAGAATTATATTTTTAAAAAAGAAAAGATTAATAAGTTTGAGCTCAAATTTTAAAAATAAATATTAGTAATATTGAACACCGATAAATTTTAAATATTGACTAAAATAAAAAATTAAACCTTAAAATTATAACTCTTCTTAACAAATAATAAATATTAAAATTATAACTCCTCTTAACAAACATGTTTTTTCTTTCTTTCACTTATGTATTTGGGTAAGTGTCCATCTTAATTATTTTATTAGCACTAATATCACATATATAGTCATGGAGACTCGAATGTCTCACTGGCCTAATATTATTAACTAACTAAACTTTCCAATTGGTCATCATATGTTAATTCTACTATATTTTTTCGGTTGTAATTAATACTATATATTTGTCAAATCCTAATTGTCCTCCTTGGAAAATATATAATAAAGGAGTTAAAGTATGATCAACACCTCTAAGATTTTACATTATAGACATCATTTGTATACTTGATCATTTGTATACAGACATGCTTGCACCCCCCGAACACTATAAATTTTGAAATTAATTAACTTTGAATTTTAGTTAAGATACAATTTGACTCTTTTGTGTGCTAATGATCTCAGTTACTAATATTAAAAGTTATGGGAAAAAATATCCACGTGTTGCTTATTTACAGTTCTTGTTTAATGTTAGCGGATAAGTTGAGATAAAAAGATATTAAATCTCGAATTATGAAAAGTATACTAATCTTTAATTGCAAAACTAAAATATTTAAATGTTAATAGTGAATCATTGACATTTTTGAAACTGCTCATAATAAATCATAGATTTCAATTCACTGTACAAATATTATAAAAGATATATATTTCACATAATCACATATAACTTAATCAACCGTTTGGACAGTTTTTTTAATTAATTTGTGGGGTTCAACTTTTACTTGTTCACGCAAACGGAAGGAAAAAGACATGTATGAAACATTGCATAATTCATCGTAACGAAGTAAATATAGCATCATTTTTGTTACTCTTAACTTGAAATATAAACACATGTCGACAAGTGAACACTTATTTTTAAAAATAAAAAATATACAATTCATGTGAGCGCCGACAACGTTGTTGTGATAAGTCTACTGTTTTACGTAATTAATTACAAACCCGTACAAAAAAACAGTGGAAATCGATTAATTCAACGCATGCATGAAGGCTCCTTATTTAATATTTTTGTAATATTATTTTGGATGCATTCCATTTTATGATATTGACTACTATTTACGTTTGTATTATGGCATACATATATGTACTTTTACCAAGTAGAAGGTCAAAATGAGAACAGTACATGATGCCAATTGAGTGAGGGTTACTATCGTCTTAATTAGATGAGTCCAGTAATTGGATTCAAACGATCGAAAAAAGTCTTACATAATGATAATAATTAAGCAATTTGGATCTCCCAAGTCATATATAGCCATTGGTTTTGATCTAATCCAAGTTAATTATTAGGAAGCTAACTAACAAAATTACTTTCAAAGAGTGGCATATTTGTGCCATGAGTATAATTTATGTGAGATCAAATTATTTTATAAAAATATTTTATAGCGTTGATGTAACATTTTTTTTCTATTGTATTTATAGTTACATGTTTTAACTTTTAAAATATTTAACAATTAATGGTTTCAGAAAATATACTATGTGATTTACACCTTCATTCTCAAAAATCTACTCTTCAAAAAGTCAGCATAAAATCTTTAAAATATGTTTTTTTTTTAAAATAGATAGACAAACAAGTTTCGGAAGGCATTATTAAAAGAATTGTTAAATTAAGGAATAAAGTCTTTTGCATGTGATATATTAATATCGATCGCTACATCACATTAGATCATTAAGTACAGCTATAATTAATATACCAACCTCTTATAAAACTATTTATTCAATTTCCTAACTTACTTTTCTACACACTCTACAATAAAAAAATGTTAATTTCTATATCCCTCTTGATTTCTCTTAAAATTGTACATTAGAATAAAATCTCCAAAACTTTGATAAATATCTTCATTCATGTGGATTTAAATTGAAGATGGAGTTGAGTTAATTCTCACTTACAGTGTATTTTTGTCATCAAAATAAATTTGGAGAGCATTATTATTTATACCATAATTTTCTTTTCTTTTATTTTTTCTCCTCCTCGGTTGGATTTGCCAAAGTGCAGGAACCAAAAAAGGACCAACAACTCCCACCTCGGTCTCCCACGTGCACAGTCACGTGTCCGTCGTCTTAACCCACTGCAGCTGTCTGCTGTGCGACCCCTTTTTTTCATTTTAAATAATAAATAATAAATATTTTTTTCCATTCCCCCACTTTTTTTTAATTATCTAAATTTTTTTCTTATTCCTCCACCAAATAATTTTATTACCTCCTCCCTTTATAATTTTCTTTTCTCTCACTCTATCTCAATTTTTTTAACGCTTTCTCGCTCCTTTGACATTTGTAACAAAGTCAAGTGAGATGAATAAAACCACCAGCGGTTTTGCCCGAAACCACTCGTTATCTCACAAGGGATCCAATGCTCGGCACCACCACCCTCATCGTCACGTGAAATGACGGCTTTGCCCTTCCCACCATATAAATAAAGCGACTCCGTTCCCCTCCTCCATCTAAAAGAATAAAAAGTCAGCGCCGCTCCCCGTTCCCTTTTCCGACCGTCCCTTCCTTCCTTCATCCACACATCTCTGGTCAACGCCTCCGCCGGCGCCTTCGTTCTCGACGCGGCAGCCGTCGCACTCTGGCGCATATTTAGGCGTGCGAGCGCGCGCTGTCGATCCACTCAGAAGTCAGCGGGGCTTCGTGCAGTGCCGAGTGCAAAGCAAAAGCTTCTTTTTTCTTTTGTTCTGTTGCTGCTGTTGCTGTTGCTGCTGTTGCTGTAGGAGATGGACGACGAGTGGTGGGATCTGAACGCGGTGGTGCGGAGCTGCGGGGCGTCAGCGGCTTCTTGGCCGCCGGCGACGAGGGACCCCTTCTCGTCGTTCCTGCAGCTGGCGCCGTCGGCGCTCGCTCAGGCGGAGGAGAAGGAGCGGGCCGTTGGAGGCTCCTACTTGGGCTTCCAGGATCTGCTGGAGCGCGGCAGGGGCGGCGGCTTCCAGGAGCTGGAGGAGCTCTTCAGGCCTTTCGTCCCTGGCGTCCAGCAGCGGACGTCGGCGCAGGGCGGGAGCCCCTCGCCTCCTGTTGCCGCCCTCACCGCTGCTCTCGCGGCCACTGCCGTCACCGGGCAGCATCAGCCGCCGCCCACGGCGCTGCCGACGCCTGTTGGGATGGCGAAGCAAGCTCAGAGGTCCTTGTCACAGGTTCCCCGGTCTAAACGAAGGTACACACTCTTCCTTTCCCTGTTCGTAGACTGTATATACTGGATTTTACTGTGAAAACAGAACAGTTTCATCTGAAAAAAAAAATGTTGGGATTTCAGGAAGAACCAGCAGAAGAAGGTGGTCTGCCATGTCCCCGCCGATGGCCTCTCTTCTGATATGTGGGCGTGGCGCAAGTATGGCCAGAAACCCATCAAGGGCTCTCCTTATCCTCGGTAACAAGCAACACTTGCTCTTCTTCCTCCTCTGCATCTTTAGCTTCCAAAAGAGACGAAGAAAAAGGTGCTAACTTTTGTTGTGCTTGTGCGCTGTCTCTTCTGGGTGAACAGAGGATACTACCGATGCAGCAGCTCCAAAGGGTGCCTCGCGCGCAAGCAGGTGGAGCGCAGCCGTGCCGACCCGGCCATGTTCATCATCACCTACACGGCCGAACACAACCACCCGATGCCCACCCACCGCAACTCCCTCGCCGGCATCACCCGCCACAAGTTCCCCCCTTCCTCCTCCACCGGAGCCAACGCCGCCGCCTCCGCCGGGGACAGCTCCGGAGACAACCCCCCTTCCGCGCCCGGGAACCCCGCCGCGAGCCCTCTGTCGTCGTCCACGGCCGCGGGCCTGTCGCCGACCACTCCGCTCACCGCGTCCATGGAGGAGGAGCTGCTGCGCGGGCACCCGCCAGGAAGCGCCAAGGAGGAGGACGCCCCCGGCGACGAGGACGAGGATGACGACATCCTGCTGTCCGTCGAGGACATGGAGGTCATGGGCGAGGACGACCTGCTGTTCATGGGCTCCGACGAGGTCCTCGGCGACGTCTCCGGCAGCGACGGCGCGGCCAGATCCACGGCTGCCTTCTTCGAGGACGACGCCGGGTATGGGGACCACTTCTACGCTCCGTCGCCGTGGCTGTCGTCGACCGGTGGCGGCAATGCCGCCGCGGCCGCAGGCGGCAGCTGACGCATCCTTCTGGACCTTTTGCGCGTGCTTCTGACCGGCAAAACAGCAGACACCGAACAGTGAAAAAAAAAGAGAGTGGGAGAAAAAAAAAGCATCAGATCCATCCATTACTGTTATTAATTCCTTAATATTTCTTTTTTTTGGTTAATTTCTGTAAAGGCACTTAGAGGATAAATTTAAAAAAACAGTAAAGAAGAATATTCCAATTTCCATTGTCCAATATTATCTAAGTTTTCATTAATTTATTTTATTTTTTTTTCATTTTTATATAGTTGTCAACAGTTAGTTTTGTGTTCTTTTGTCTTATTCCCCTCTTTGTATTAAACTGCATAGTTCTATTATTTTAGTTCTAAACTATTTGACTTTTTTAGGGGTGCCTTGAATGCTTCATATGGACACCACTGGGTGAGGGGTGTTGTGGTGTGTGGAGAGTCAAACTTTGTGGTCAACGCGGGAGGTGTGTGTGCAAACTTGGAACAGTAATGGCCCTGTTTGATAGCATGTGTATGTGAGAGGAGAGAGAGAGAGAGAGAGAGAGAGAGAGAGAGAGAGAGAGATAAGGAGAGGAGATGGGCCTGTGCCTTGTGAGGATGGCTAACTTTTCTATTCCTTCTTTTTCCCTTTTGCCATCTTTTTGTTTAGTGAGGAGAGAGAGAGAGGGCAAAAGGACAAGGATGCTTAGTATGATGAGAGTGATATTTTGGTTGGTGAGTTACAAATTTTTTTTTTCATTATTAGTTTTGATGATAACATGAGTATTTTAAATGTATTTTTATGTAGTTATTATGTGTATCTAACTAATTTAATTTAAAATGAAGAGCGAGTTTTAACTAAGGTGAGAATATTGAATCAATGACTAGAATTCTGATAGATTAATTCAAGATGAGAACAATTATAACTAGAACATCTTCTAACAATCACACTTTCAATCTTGTAATATTTTCTTACAAATATTTAATTCGTTATCATTTACACAAACGACTTATAATATGTTGAAGAACAATCATCTTTGGATGTTGAACTACACCAATTTTAAGATTGATCCTTAGAAACTAGAACTACAAAATGGTAAGAAAAATTAGTGATGGGGACTTGGAAGGGGACTGTGACTTGTGAGTGACAGTTGGCAATTGGCACGCCAAAAAGCAAAAAAAAAAGGAAACATATTAGAATAGAATTGAAGAAGGTGAATATGAGAGAGAGAGAGAGAGAGAGAGAGAGAGAGAGAGAGATTTCCTTTTTGCCTTATTACACTACAAATTATATTTGATCCATTTTAATTATGGGGATCATAAGAACCATATGATGCTTTTAGTCTTGGTACTGTGTATATGTGCTGACATGCTCCAATGACACATCCCCTTCAAATTCCTTGATCAATTGACAACTCAATAGTAAAGGTCATCCAACGTCTCAGGTTAATTGTATCTGCAGCTCTCATTATTATCTTCCAAGAATAGAATCCATCTTCCTCAGCCCCACAAGAAAATTACTTTACAATTAAATAAATCCTAAGAAAGAAATGAATCTTGATTAATTACTTGATAAAAGGCTACTATATTTTGTGAGTTTTATCAGTAATACCATAATTAAGCTCAAGAATAATCAAATTAGAGATGTCAACTTCTTTGGAGTTGAGGAGGAGGAAGTTGGCAAGGGCTCAAATAAAGTTATCTTAATTTTGTATGCTTAAAGAGTTTGGACATTGATGTATAATTAAACAATAAGCCACCAAGTGAGTGTGGGAAGTGGAATTAGATGGTGCATGCAACAACCACTAACTGACATATACGTATATACATATATGTAACTGGAGTGAGTTGAGTTGGTTACATTTTTATATTTTTAAATTATTTAACTCACCAAATTTGTTAAAAAAGAAGCGAATTTACTGGGCTGTAAGCAAAAACCTGAAATCCAATTTTTTTTAAATTTTCGTAACATCTAAAAAAATTCTAGGCGATTTTGGAATTTAAAAAGACCATATGAGAAATTCGATGGGAGTGCTTTTGGAATCTAGACAACTTTTGATGATCATGGCACTGAGAGACACAATGCTAAATCACTTTTTAGTTTATATGTGTCAATTCAATATTCAACGAGTGAGATTAAATTTAATATAAGTAGTTGACTAATATTAAAAAAAACTTAATTTTAAATTTAAAATGAAAAAAAACTAACTCATTATCTTAGATTACATCTCAATCGTCAGATGCTTGATCGACGTACATAAATCAAAAAATAATTTATGCACTGATATACGTACAAACATAAAATATTTGTGTAATATTGTAATTACAACACAACTTACTTTTACTCACATTACTTAGATAAGAAAAAAAATAAAGGTACTTGTGAAATATTATGTTATTTATTTTTTCATAATTTTTTTCTCTCCTAAATCTATTCACTGTATACTTAAAATTTTACGATCGAGAAGATAACTAGATGCTCAACACCTTCGTTGAACCCATGTGATAATGTGAACTATATATAATATGCTAGCTAACTAAAGTATAAGACCACTAAAAAATAAGGGTAAGAAAAAGGCCGACGCTGGACTGTCATGAATTTTGATCTTGAATCAAATATTAATGATAGTGTTAATTACTGTCTTGAACTAAATATGCCCAATATAAAGTTTTTGGACTTAGCAATTTTGTTTGCTACATGATAATTAACCCCTTATGTTACCGTAATATCCACAAATCCAACATTTTTCCTAACTAATCCAACTCAACTCAAAAGTTTAGTGCACTCCCTACATCAACAAAGATGCTTATCCAAATTCCATCCATGATATCTACTTAAAAGGGTCCTTTAGCCAATAAATTGTTGACTAAAATATATTCGGTCTTTAACCAATAAATATATACACTTAAATCATCGAAAATTGACTCACATGAGCTTCTTTTATTGTTGTCCAGATTAATAGCACTTATCTAATACAATATTCGGACGAGATGAAAAAGATAAAATTAATAATTTAAAAAAATTGGATTTGAAGCTCTTATTGATGATACAATCAATCTAACTGTGTTGATTAACTTTTTGTTAATAATTTGTTAAATTTTAAATTGATGAATGAGTTAATAATCTCGAATCATTAACTTTTCTCCTAATTTTAGCTTTTTGTGAATTCATTTTTTTATTTTCAAAATCTTTGATTTAATTTAATTCGATTGTACAATAAAAATAAGTTGGCATGAGAGCGATGGAGCCCATTTGATACAATGCTGGTGACTATGTTTTCTCGTATAAATTTCCATGTCAATTAAATTTTTTTTTGTTGGCCTTTTTTTAATCGCCAGGACTAAAAATAAAAAAAAGTTTTCCTGAACACCACTAGAAATTTAAGTTTAAATATTACAAAATAATTACCACCTACATAAGGCAACATATTAAAATGACATTTAAAAAAATGGCTATATTTTGAAATAGATACCAACTAGGCTTTTTGAAAAGGCGTTTTCAGTAGAGGAAGAATTCCTTTTACAATATGTGAAGTTTTAATAATACATAAACGAATGAAAATTAAAATAAGCAAAACCCTCATATGCTAATTCAACACGGAAAAACTTATTCTTCTATAGAGATTTCATCCATGAGATTGAAAGCCTTCCACGAGTACCTTCATGTACTTGTTAATTAAGCTTCATAAATATCAACATTATCCATGAAATCTGTAATGGAAAATGACGAATTATGTTTGTCTCTTTGCTTACCTACTTGGCCCTCTATTAAGAATTATGGAAAATTTGGCTTCTTATGATGGCGAAATTTACAAGGCAATTAATAGCTGGAAATTAAAAAAAAATAAGAGAAAAAAATGGGAATTATCTCCAAGTTGATCTAATAAAATTTGAGTGCCAAAAAGGTCATGAGACATGGTTGGTGACGCTATGGACATTGATGATACATGGAGTTGACATTTTTTTTGGCTTGTTTGGTATTTTTGACCTAGTCATAGGCTCAAGAATAAATGTGAATTTTATACTATTAACGAGTTAAATATTGATAAATGGAAGTCGTAAGTGCTACGATTGGGTCTCATTTTAAATTAGATTGGTTATGATCCAATGAAATTTACCAAGTTAATAAAAACGAAAAAAGATGAATCTTCTGTTCATAGCAAATTGGCCATCGACTACTTGAAATTTAGTTATTTATATAATTTGAAATTTCAAAAGGGTATTAGTTTTTAATTAAGTAAATACGTAAACTAATAAGAGAACACACAAAATAAACTACCCGCTAACTTTGGCAATTCATAATATTGGTAAATTAGCATACAAATTCTTACTCTATAATTTATTTTACACCACAAAGCGAAGTTAAGATTCGTGTCGCTCTCTCATTAATTATTTTTGCACCTTATAACTCCAAACTTAGTGGACATTTTTAAATTTTAAAAGAATAATTTAATTGAAAATAAAAGTATAATTACTAATAGAAATTAAATGGGTCAATCGGTCAAGCGCCCACTACTATGCATCCGTCCCGGGCCTAAAATAAATGCATGAATGCTATAACTTATAAAATAGTTTGAGAAGATGGTTAAATAAAAAAAAATTAGGAGTAGTAGTAGATAGCTCACATCTAATGCGTCAGCGTTACCCTAAAAAGCATGATAAAGAGCAAAATTATCCTTTTTATGACTGGTTCTTTGGACTCTTCTCTGTGTTTGATTTTTTTAAAGTCAACAAAAAATACTTTGAAATTGGACCAAAAAAAAGATTCTGCTGAAAAGATTTCTCCTTATGTGCTGAGTGCTGTCATGCCACATCATATATATTCAATTCATTTTTATTTGTAGTGTAAAAAATAGTTCTTCAAAATAACGTTTTTTTCTAAACTTATTTTCACCAAAACAAACACAAATATCCAAACATAACCTGAAGGCAATATTCCCATTAATATAAATTTCACTTGTGAAAGACGAACTTGCACAATCATTTTTTCCCATGATAAAAATTGACTCAATGTCTAGCTTTTGTGTTATAGACACCAAGTCACTAGTTACTTAGTAGGAAAAGAATGACATAAACGGTTCCTAGCAAAAGATTTACTTCCTTTTGCAATGATGGTGGTGAACGATGTGTTCTAAAGAACCTTACAAATGCTCAAGACCTTAATTTGGAAACCGTATGTGATAACCACAAAATTTTCAAGTCCGTACAAGGATAATGCCTTAGAAGTTAAGAAGCAGACATTATAAGAGGATGGAGACGAATTCGACAAATCCTTGCTGAGTAATTGCAATTTGATCCGGTCCTAATTATAAAACCTTTGTATTCAAGTCAGCTCGTGCCAGTTGCAGATCAAAGTAGCAATAATGTCAAGGCTGTTAGGTAGTAGACATTGCATGGGCAACTCACAACTAATTCTAGCTCAAGTAACATCATTGTTGACTGATTCAAGGTCAATGGAAAAAGAGCCTAACTTCATATATATGAAGATGACTATGTTGAGTGCAAAGGAGCCCATTAGATGGAGTTTAAGGAGCCCATCAGATGTTGATCAAGGAATTATACGCATATTATATCGAACATCAACCACATCTGGTAGATCCATTGTGAATAGTGTGTTTGAAAACACAAATATGTAAAGTATCGCATGCTTTGCATAGCTAAGAAAATGAAGAGTTACAATATTTGCTTTTGCTATAACTAATTTGACTTACTAACAGCCAGACACGCAAGAATCCTAGCTTAAAACATTTGTAGAGGGGAATCATCCCTAATATTCAAGGAGCAAGCACATAATATCAGTCACTTGGATGATTCATTCATTGAAGCTTGATTATTATCAATACCTTTTACCGATAAGTTTATAAGATGCATTGATCTGTAAGCAATGTTAATCTCTTTTAGATCACTGCTTCTTATAAGCTTACAGAAGTCATGAGAAATATTTATTCATCTTACAATTAGAGGAATGATGGTGAAAGAGGTTTTGAATCAAACATGTGACACAATTTCTGCCTTCACTACTTGATCTGGTGTAAAACATTTTTTCATCATTAAATCTGAAAAATTAAAAGAGAAACATCCACAAAACACCCCAACCCAAATTTTGAGTTAGCCTAAAACCACCAAGAGCAACTGCTTGGAAATTCAAGTCCCTATCTATTTTACAATCATAAACAAAATTCATAATCACTCATCACTACACCAGTTAACTATATAATGTCACAGAACCATCTTTTCAAGTACATGGCTTTGAAATACCATGACCATAGTTGGAAAATATATCAAATTATCCATGATTGTTCCTTAAGGGTACTTTTTTTTTATTTTGAAAGGCCTTAAGGGTTAGAATTCAAGCTGGTTGGCGTAAGTGGAGGAAGGCTACTGGAGTCCTTTGTGATAGGAAAGTACCCCATAAGGTTAAAGGGAAATTCTACCGCACTGCTATAAGACCAGCAGTGTTATATGGTAGTGAATGTTGGGCTATGAAGGGACAACATGAACATAAAGTGGGGGTAGCTGAAATGAGGATGTTGAGATGGATGTGTGGTCATACTAGAAAGGATAAGATTAGGAATGACCATATACGTAAACGAGTCAGGTTTGGTCATGTCCAGAGAAGGCCATTAGATGCGCCAGTAAGGAGGGTAGAGCAAACAATCTGGAGTCCGATTAAAAGAGGGAGAGGAAGACCAAAGCGAACACTTGACGAGCTAATAGAACGAGATCTATTAACGAATAATATACCTAAAAATTTGGTTACTGATAGAGCGCAATGGCGTCGTATGATCCATGTAGCCGACCCCACCTAGTGGGATAAGGCTTTGTTGTTGTTGTTGTTGAAAGGCCTTAAGGGTACATAATGAACAAAGCAGTTTGCATATTTAAAGATGCAATACAAAAATAATCACCTATATGAAAGGATCATGTGAAGTGACAACCCTACATGGAGGACCAGAGCAATCTTTCCTAAACGACCAAAGCATTTTCAAGAGTAACAGTTCATTCAATTGTAGGGTTTCAATTATTGTCATGACCACTTTACAATGAAGTATGAAACATAGTTGACATAAAATCACAAATGATGAAAATATTAGCAGCACATCAAGCCACCAGAAGTGCATCAAAGAAAGCATACTGAGAACTTAACACTTCTCAAGGTGTAGATATCATATTATCTACTTACTGAAAAGGGTAACAACGATCGACTTCCCAAATTCCCAAATAATGAATTAAAAGGAAATAGTGGAAAAATATGCTGCCTAATTTCATCTGATTCAAATGATATATAAATTTACAAATCCAAGATGTGAATTGACATTATGTTGACAGAACCTTTTAGCCTCAAAGTACCTTAGATAAATCTTGCCTCGTCAACCTTTATTTTGCATTCATTAGCATGATCCGATGTCTATGCACATAGGTCTTTACAAATAATAAAACTATATTTGATCATAGCTTGATGCATTGCAAAATAAAACAAATAGATTTAGGATAAGTAACATCATTTTCCTTTTGCATCAAGGTAAAAAAAATAAAATCAAAGAACTCTTGATTTTGGCATGACCTGATAGTAGTTGAGATGAGAACTTAGGATAGAAGCATGTGCAGCTGTGAATCAGGCTGTAGATATAGAAACATCAGATATCTTCTTCTAAAACAAATAAGTATCAGATATGTTAAGTGCATCCAATCGAGGAAGGAGATGCAGAATTTTAACTGTGGAAAGAAAATATCCAAAGGATGCAAAAGGCCTTTCTGATCTTGATAAAAGTTATAATTCCTAGCACTGAACTAAACAATAAATGCAAAGTAATAGCAGATATCTAGAACACATGCTACAAGACTTTCTCCTAGAAAGTACAATCATTTCAGAACCATTGAATGAACATGTCTCAACTAAATAATTTGGCTTACAAATAAAGTTTCGAAACAACCTTGTGGGTAGCCCAGAAGACAACATGGATGACCTTTTTATACTAATTATGGAATCAGAAATTCTTATTGTACACTTCACATTGTACCGAATAAAAGTCCCATTTCTATAACACCTGAAATAGCTGAAAACATTAAAGACCTGTGCAAATTATTGAAAAACAGAATGACGCTCTTATTGTTGAATGATAATGGAAATTAAACAAGACATACCTTTTGATGATCTTCCAGCAGTCTAATTTGTTTCAGCAGCAGCAGCTGCAGCATCTGCTGCATCACTGAAACCCATCTTCTGTAACTCAGTGAGAAATCCATCTACATCAGCTTTGTTGATCTGGTAAGGTGTATGAGCCGTACTTGGAAACGATCGGCTTTCAACCTCTTGTTTGTACTCTACCAGAGCCTTGTTAATCACATCACCCACACATCCATACTGTTTACAGAACTTCGGAGTGACCTGTCAAAGATTTGACGTGCATGTACATCCAGAAATCATTTGGATATTGAACAAGGGTTATGTAGGCAAATCAGTTGTTATCTAATCTAACCTTTGCATGATGAGGATGTTGCATCATGCCCAATAAATCATGGTAAACCAGTACCTGCAAGAGAGGATTGATTACATGAATACATAGAACAGATTATGAGAGCATCTCTGCTTGAACTATAGTTAGCTTACAAAATATGGGAACAATGAGAATATGGTTGTAGCGCATTTGCGCACACCTCGACTCGTGGACCAAGAGGTCTCGAGTTCAATTCTCAACGTGGGACTTGTTTAATCCTTTATTTCTCTATTCATATTCGCTTTCCTTGTTTTAGGTCCATGAGCCTCCTTCAAAACCGCAAAAATTGGAAACAACCAAATACGTAACACAGACAGCTTAGTCCCGACAAAGGTATTCATTTTCTGCTATTTTGTGAGCGCAAAATAAGTCAATGACTTGATATACAAATGACATTTCCAAAGTGTTGGCATCCACGAGTTATTACCATCAATAGTTATGGCAAATTAAATCAAACATGAAGGAAAACAAAACAAACAAAAAGTTACACCAGTTACTAATTAAGTAAAGAATCTTAACATGCTCTACCTCAAGCATTAGATTCTCTTATCTTTCTTCTTTTTGCTAACATGCATATCATAAAACTGCAAAAGAACTAAAAGAAGAGGGAAACAACAGAATTCAAACTTATATATCATCATCCCACACAAAACGATATAAGTATTATTCATTTCGGACAAATAAGTCAGGCACAAATGGTATATATGCAAACAACTAAAGGGGAACAAAACATTTGTGCAGATGACAGCAATCCGACCTGTCCACTGCAGTGCGGTCCAGCTCCAATACCAATAGTAGGTATTTTCAGTGCAGAAGTTGCCGCGGCCGCCACTGGAGCAGGAACACACTCCAACACAACAGAGAAGCACCCGGCCTCCTGCAGCGCGAGCGCTGTCTCCACAACCTGAAAGAAAACTTCGTTTTGTGCATTCAGTCATTGCATATAATAGAAACGAATAAAGCAAAAAGATGAACACCTTGACTGCGCTTGCGATGGTCTTCCCCTGGGGTCGGAACCCGCCGAGCACGCTTATGGCCTGGGGCGTCAGCCCGACGTGGCCCATAACGGCGATGCCGGCTTCTACGATGGCCTTGGCCGCCGTGATCCTGGACGGGGCACCGCCTTCCAGCTTGATCGCGTCCATCCCTCCTTCTTTCAGCATCCGCACGCCCGCCTCCACTGCCTGCACTGACCAACAAAACCACCGTCATCATCTCACAATTCGAAGAAATTAAGGCCGGAGAAAGGAGGAGGAGAAAGATGGCGACTTGGGCAGGGGAGGACTCGTAGGAGCCGAAGGGGAGGTCCCCGACGAGGAGGGGGCGGGAGGCGCCGCGGGCGACGGCGCGACAGTGGACGAGCATCTCGTCGAGGGAGATGGGGAGGGTGGTGTCATGACCGTGGACGACCATGGCGGCGGAATCGCCGACGAGGAGCACGTCGATGCCAGCGGAGTCGACGTGCACGGCGGAGGGGTAGTCGTAGGCGGTGACGACGGTGATGGGATCGCCGCGGCGGTGCTTCTGCCGGAGGGTCGACACGGTGACGCGCTGATCTCTCTCTCTCTCTCTCTCTCTCTCTCTCTCTCTCTCGTGTTGGGAATTTATTGGGCCGGGAACTTTGGGATCGTTGCCGTCGACGGAGGGTTCGATGATGAAGGAACTCGTGGGAAGTAACGAAACGACAGTTCGGGAAATTGGATAAATGATTTTTTTTTATGAGAAATTTGAAAAAAAGTAAGAAAATTCAGAATTAAATTGCTTTTTTTAATTGCCAATACCCGTATTTATACATTGTTCAGATAACATATTTTATTATATTATATAAAATTAGAAAATAATGGAGGTGCTATTAACATCATAATATTTATATTATTTATCATAAAATATTAGAGCTACGATTAATATAAAAATCTTTTGAAAATTTATTATAAATATTATAGAAAATACATAAAATTAAGTCAAAATAGATAATACCATCTAAATAAATTAAGGATTGAGATTTATCTTTTCTTATATATTGTCAACCATAAAGTCTTTTAAAAAATATTTCTACTCACAATAATGATATGCAAGTCCGATGACATTATACTCTTCTAACCATTCTCTTACAAAACCTCCAACTTTTTTTATTATTTTTTAATAATTAAAATATATGAGTATTGGAAGGACCATAAATATTCTAACAATAATACTCAGCTTCGTTACTCCATAATACGCTCTCGACTTGAGCTGAGCACGATATGAATATATTTGGTCGATTTATATTCTTTAAGTTTCTTATTAGTCCAAAATACCTTTTAAATGAATATAGTTTCTTCAAAACTGACTCGATTCAAAAATAAGTTCATACTAAAAAAGGTCAAAATTTGTTTATGAAAATGATTTAAATAAAATCAAGACATCTCGGACACAATCTCAAGTAATAACGATTTAAAATCAGTTGAGATTAACAATTTAACTCATTTTTCTCTCACTTCCTTTGGAACCTAGTGTCATTCAAAATTATGTTATTCTTTTATTTATCAATTTATCGATTCATATTGTATAATAATTGGTATATAATATAACATCAAAATATTTAACAATCGTTATATAAAGAGAAAAACATAACATAATATCAAGTAATAATATGCAATAGTTTAAACACATTATTTGTCTTAGATTTCTTTCACTTTCCATACTTTGGCTTTTTATCTTTCTTTATTTTATATCAATTTTTCTTAAATATCATTGTCATAATAAGTTGCGCTTAATGACCCGTTTGATCTGAAAATATGAACTGAGTTAAAGTTTTATTCCACACTTTTTATCCAAACATGTGTTTATTCTTGTTAGTGAATTCCACAATAATTATTTATTATTGTAAGATTATAAAAAAGTAGAGACTAATTTAGTCTTACTCTATTAGAAATACATCTATTCTTGATGGATTAAAGTTATGGGACTAAGTTGTGAATTAAAAATTTTTAATCTAGCAATATTCCAATGACAGCCAATCGATCTATCCATAAGAATAATACGGAGAGCTTACTTGAAAAAAAAAGAGACATGGGCTTAACTAACCTCCTCCTTCTAGTTTCACCTTTTCAATTTCGAGTTAATCCCTTTATTTATTTCCTAAAATTCTTGGGCATTAAGTAACATTGCAAGATAACTCATAGTTAGCTACTTAGCTTAGTTGCAATATTATTATAAGAGCGAATAATAATGTTGCACTCATTTTATAATATTTTCACTGTAATTGTAACATCTTATATTTCATTCAAGATATTGTTCGTTTTGGGCCCATATGATCCGCACGAATTTAAAACGCGTCTTGATTGGTAAGGGAGGATGCTACATATAAGTCCATGACCACCTCCGTATTTTGTCCATGTGAGACTAACTTTCATTCTCATCATCATCTTGGAGCCTTACAATCTTCCCCCTTCGAGGCTCAACGTCCTCGTTGAGTCGACCCACATGATTCAAGTGAGCATGCGAGGTTGACTCTGCTCTCCTTTATTTTTATTTTTATTTATTTTAAAACTCTGAGGTATTACAGTAATACCTGCTAGAATTGGAACCTTACAATCTTCCCCCCTTCGGGGCTCAACGACTCTCTCTCTCTCTCTTCTCTCTCTCTCTCTATCTCTCTCTCTCATAGCTACATTGTTAAATCCACCCAGAAATTATGCAACATCAATGTCCTCTATGATGGCAACAAACAAGGGAGATTTGTAGGAGAAGATAAAGGTATGAGAAGAAGAAGGAACAAGGGGCTTCATGCAACATGCATGATTGAAAATAAAAATCTTTAGAGAGGTATATAAAGGGATACAACAATTCTTCTTATTTGATTCATGATGAGTAGATAATGAATTGTGATAATGATTATTGCAATGTTTCTAAGACTTATGATATTATCATGATGCCTATAAATCATATAAGGGTAGAAATATAATCTTGATTCTTTATAGATTTTGTAGCCTCTCTTTCAAAGTCAGTTTGACTAAGCTACAATTATCTAAAAATTGTGTATGATATATGAAAATGTACATATTAAAGTCTAGTTTGCATAGAAATTGATGTCGCCTTATTTTAAGTTATATTTTGAAAGTTATGACAAAAAATAATGAGACACTATTAATCTGTCCCAAGTCATATTGTGATCATTTTGTAGAATACATCGTAAATTAAAAAAATATGATTATGGATTGATCTTTAGGCTGCAAATATATGCTTCAATGTAGCTTTAGGGGTGTTAGTTTCATATGATTTGGATTTATATGCATAAAATTAAGTTATGAATTTCGGATTGATAAGGTGTCAAATTATGATACATGCTGAAATTTTCTATTGCCATATGATATGTGCCTAAATGTTAGGTAAGTGATATCATTATTGTTAAGAAATTAAGTGAATAACAAGTATGTAATTGCATTGAATTTATGATCCTTAAGTTATGTTCTTAAGACTCCTATGACATATATGTATGTACACAAATTGCATGTCAAAGTCATGGCTTCAAGAATCATTGATATGTCACGTTGAAATTAAGAACATCTATATGTTAGATTGTTCACATGATTATAGCATTTAAAAATTTATTGTATTTGGCATGCTATTGTAATGAACTTCAAATTGGTTGATGTATTGACGATATCGATAACTTAGTGAAAATCCTAGGATTCACTCTTACGTTTTTTGAAAATTATAATAGTCGGTCAACCGACCTCAAGAAGGTCCAACCGACTATCCGTAAGGTGATGTATTGGGTTTGACCGATCGTATGGTCGAACCCAAACATTCACAGTAGTGAGTGTCGGTTGGAGAAAGTCCGACCGACCCTTATGTCAGACGACCACCAAGAGGTGAGTCGATCGATGGACTCAGGGGAAGGTTCAATCGACCTTACCCCAGATTCGATAGTTTACTATTCACTTTACTTTATCGAAGTCCATTAATTGATAACATAGATTATGTGTTATGTGATCAACCATAATAAGTGAAAATGCTAATATATCGATATATTGATTGATTGAAATGGAATATGTTGGAGATAACGATTGGGCATCTGTCGGAATTGGAGGATAGATGTCCCCTCATGTTATGACTCAGACGTGGGGATGGTGGATTGCTTCACGCAGAGTCCACGAAAGTAAGGCGTCTCTTGTTTAGCTAACTATTTATGTCTGACCAAGATTTCCATAGTTCTCCAACAAATGTTAAAGGCTCATGAAAATGATTGAAATGAGCATAGGATTGTTATTTGATGATTGATGGGCAAATGGTTCAAGGAACCGTAATGACATGAATGGATCAATGATCCTTATGGCTAAGAAATGAGCAAAGCTTATCATAAAATTAGGATGATTTTATATGGGGATATGGAGACGACTCACGAAAGTCACAAGGTGAACTTTCAGTTATCAAATGAAAATAAATAATATAAGGTCTAACATGAACACAACATGTTATTGATATTGAACATTAGGAAGCCTAATATTATCGAGTGTTCATGTTAGATATATTATTGATATAAAAATGGCTAAAACCAAAGATATAATGACTTAAGTGAAATGTGGTTCATGGAATATTATGTATATTGATGGATTACATATACTTACTCTTTGTCACTGATGCATATGAAGTATGATATGCTAAGTATTGAATTAAGATATTTCATCACATTATGTGCAAATGATTATGTGTCAAAGAACCCTAAAGGATGATAATGTATCATTCATATTGTTATGACTTACATATTGCGCAAGCTCATGGGATGAATTTCTTCTACACGTATCTTGTAGGTGATTGATCATATCATGTATGAAATGAATGGATTGAACGATGATTAGGCTCATGATGAATTGACTTTGCACATGGCTAAGTATAAAGTTAAGTTAAGTATATGGTATTTTAAATTAATTATTATTAAACTTTCGTTGATTGATATTAAGTTTTAATGTTATATTTAAGGGTGAGCATAACCGAGTTCAGGCTGGGAATGAAGTCATCTCGGTACCGACTCAATTTTTATCGGGAAAGAGACAACTAGTCTCATTCTCGACCCAGTTGGAACTGGGATCGGGTTCGGAAGGTTCCGGTTTGGATCAGGAATTAGATCGAGAAGTACCGATCCCGATTATTTTAATTTTTTTTTGTGAAAATATGAAGACTCAAATACTTGTGAATTACACAAAAAAATGTTATACTTGTGTAAAAAATATTCAATGTATAATTCTCTATTAGAAGAAAAAAATATAATTTTGACAAAACAAATATTTTCATCAATTTTTTTAACGAAATGCATGCAACACTTTGTATAAAAAATATGATCGAACATTTACTATTGAAACAAAAATATAAAACATTTAACATTGTACCATTACCATATGTGTGTGTATGTGTGACTAATCTTTGTACTTTGAATATTTTAGTTGATTGAATCATATTACCTCTTAAAAATCAAAAGATAAGAAATTATACATTCAACCACATATATTAAATAGAAGTAGAATAATTACACAAAAAGATGAAAAAAATCAAGAAAATAAAAAAAGGGTACCAATTACTAAAGACAGAACAAGATGAAAATCATAAGTTGTGGATAGTAGATAGAAAAAGAATTAAACTATACAAAAAGATGACAGAAACCAATCAAGAAATGAGACAAATAAAACTACTTATAAAAAAACTAAAGACAAGAAAGAATAAGATGAGAAGATGTTGCAATGAAAGTGTCACCACAATTAAGACTTCTCGATGCAATAGCACTAAAAGTTTAAAATTTTATTTTTTTTGGCAGTGGAAAGTCATGGCTATAATAATTGATGACGGGGAATTTACTTTTTACTTTCATGCACAAAGACTATGCTTTTTCATGAAATTGTGCATCATTCATATACATTGTCATGTCATTTTAAGTCTTTTACATGATTTTAAATTCTCTGGGCTTTGATATATACTTCTCATCCTCTATGACTATTTCCAGTAATGAATTGAGTATTTATTCTCAACTTCTTTCTACAGGATTAGCAACATTTATGCTGGTACATGGGGGTATCTGCACTGAAAGACTGTACATAAGGGTATCTGCTGCTGCAACCTGCCAAAGTTCATTAGAAGATAAAACACATGATTTCCAAATTCCTTTATCTGTTGATGTGGTCTAGACCAGGAAGGTTCCTGGGGCGAATTTCAGAGAATGTACCCGACGACGATTGGAGGAGAGGAGGGATATAAAAGGCGAAGAGAAAGAAAAATGGGGCATCCGTTCTGCATCCGAGGAGGAGGCATCGAGTGGAGCAGCCGTTGCGAAGGAAGAGAGAGAGCGGAGCTGGAGAAGAAAGCAGATGATTCAAGAGTATCATTGAGTTTGGATGTTTTGTGATTTCTGCTTGTATTGATCCCGATGATGAACTCTTATTTTGTGATTTTTGTAATATGTTTAATGGCTGCTAGAGGCTAAATGATCAGGTCTCGACATGGGATGACTTGAGATTTCCTACTTGCTACATGAACTTATCTTCTAATACATTTTAGTGTTTATTCGACTTTCCAATCTTCCCTTTATTATGTGCTTACATACTTGCCGATTTTTATAATATGAACTGTAACTGTTGAATTCAAGGAGGTTGGGATCCGAGAGGCTTAACCTATTTGGGAACATTTAGTTATAGTTCTACTATTGGTGTTTTCAACCTTCATGGTTGAATGGTGTGAGTTATTTATTGTTCTGCTCTTGGTAAAAGATTGGGATCCGAGAGGCTTGATCTATTCTA
>LTAE01007371.1:0-15147 GCA_001647135.1 Pontederia paniculata
AGATCCTTGGACGTCCGCTCCCTCTTCTGTCAGTGTTTTGGCCATCCACTCACTTTCCAATGAGATCCTCGGACGTTTGCCAAAGCTTCATCTGACAAGCTTCGGATGCCCACTCATTTTCACTGAAATCTTCGGACGTCCTTTCATTCTTCTCACATTCTTCGGACGTCCTCTGACACCTCGTCAGATTCCTTGGACGTCCACTCTTCTCCTGTCAGATACCCTGGTCGACCGCTGCTTTATCTCTTCAGCCCTCGGACGACCTCTGACTCATCATCGGTCATCTGCCCATCCTGCGATCGTCCGATCTTCTGCTCATCTCAGATCTAACAAAGTACTGGACGTCCACTTGTCTTCTCACCAAGTACCCTGGACGACCTTTGTCTTCATCCGAAATCTATCTGTCATCTGCACCCGAAGTGCTGCTAGGAAGATTCATGGGAAAACTTCTCGCGAAGATTAGTAGAACAATAATTTTGGATCAAAGAAAACTGCTTTATTACTAAGAAGGAATGAGAATAAATAGACTCAAACAATTCCAAACTAACCACCTAAGAATAGATAACATAAATCTGATCAACTAAACTACCTAAGATCAGAAAAACATAAATCCGATCAACTAAAGTCCAACATATGCCAACTAACTAAAAATTAAATAAAAAGATAGACTAAAGATAGACTCCATGCAACAAACTCCTACATCCATAAAAAAAAACTCGACCCCGAGTTTTCAGCAAGTGGCAATGGCGGAAAGTAAGGAGTTAGTCAGCAACATTGAAGGCAGAAGAAATGTCGAAATCATCAAGAATCTCCACGACATAAGCGTTTTCATTGATCCTTTTGAGAATACGAAAATGACCGTACTGTTTGTTCTGCAACTTGCTATATTTTCCAACGAGCAAACGCTACTTGTGCAAGTAGACCATAACCAAGTCTCCTTCCTCAAACAATTGCAAACGCCACTTTCGATCAGCTAGTTCCTTGTACTTCACATTGGATGCTTCAATGTGTTGCTTAGCAAGATCTTGGACCTTGTGAATATTATGAATAATGTCCTCGACACCTGGAAAAGAGTCAGCAGGCGGGGAAGGCAGAGCGAGATCAAACGGTTGTCGGGGTAAACGATCGTATATCACCATGAAAGGAGAGAACCCCGTTGAGCGGTTAACCATGCAATTGTAAGCGAATTCAGCCTGTGGAAGACTAATATCCCATTGTTTTGGCTTATCACCTGAGATAGCACGAAAAAGATTCCCCAACGAATGATTAACGACATCCGTCTGTCCATCTGTCTGCAGGTGACTTGTGCTGCTGAACTTCAAAGACGTGTCAAGACGAGTCCATAATTGTCGCCAAAAATGGGATACAAACATAGAATCTCGGTCTAATGTTATAGACCACGGGAGGCCATGTAACCTGAGAACTTCCTTGAAGGACAGCAAAGCAATTCGACTCGCATCCGAGGTTTTGTTGCAAGCAATGAAATGGGCTATCTTGGAGAACCGATCCACCACGACAAATACAGAATCTGCCCCACGTTGTGTTCTAGGAAAGCCGAGAACAAGTCCATCATCAAATCCTCCCAAGGTCCATTAGGACTCGGGAGAGGAAGATATAACCCGGTGTTCTTCACTTGACCTTTTGCTACTTGACAGATGGGACACCGTTTCACAAAACGCTCCACATCACGACGTAAATATGGGCAGAAGAAACATTCCTCCACAGCAGCGATTGTTTTGTCCCGGCCAAAGTGTCCATCTAGTCCGCCTCCATGCATATCGCGTATGATCACTTCCCGCACCGAAGTGCGAGGAATGCACAAACGATTTTCAAAAAAGGAAACCATCATGCATATGGAAACTGCCCACCCTTTGACTTCCTTCACATGCTGCCCAATTGTTCTTGAAGTCAATATCTTCTGAAATGAGTTCTCTGAGAACAGGTAAACCTATAATGGTTGTCTGCGTAGTAGTTAGTAGGGCCGCTCTTCTACTCAGTGCATCAGCAACCCGAGATAACAAAGGTGAATTTCTACAGAAAAGTAACCCAACGCATATGAATCCCATTTGCATGTGTCTAATTTAAAATATGCTTCAAGGCTTCATGATATGTATGTAGAACAAACTCCCTTTGAATCAAGTAGTGTTCCTAATGCTTGAGGGCTTGAACTACCGAATAGAATTCAAGTTCATATGTGGTCCAACTTCGTCGTGAATCATTGAGTTTCTCACTGTGAAAAGCTACAAGTCTTCCTTCCTGATTCAACATCGCACCAATACCTACAGTCGAGGCATCACATTCTACTTTGAAGATCTTGTTAAAATTTGGTAATGCAAGTATAGGGGCAGTAGTGAGCCATCTTTTGATTTCCGCAAAGTTGGACTCTGCCGTAGGTGACCATTTGAACTTTCCTTTCTTCAAGCACTCGGTAATTGGTGCAACCACGCTGCTGAAATTATGAATGGACCGATGGTAAAAGGACGCCAGGCCATGAAACTCCTCGCCTAAGTACTAGTCTTTGGGGATGGCAATGTTAGGATGTCTTGTATCTTCTCCTCGTCATGGCAAGTCCTGCAGCGATGACAATCCAAGAAATAACAAATTGTCAGCAAGGAAGATGCATTTCTTTAGATTTAGGTAGAGTTTGTTATCTTGAAGGATCTGTAGTGTACTTCGCAGGTGGTCCAGATGCTCGACGCGCGATTTGTTGTAGATCAAGATGTCGTCGAAATAAACAACGACACACTTGCCTAAGAGAGGTTTCAGAATGTGTTCATCAGCCTCATGAAGGTGCTGGGTGCATTCGATAAGCAAAAGGGCATGACAAGCCATTCATAGAGGCCTTCCTTCGTTTTGAACGCCGTCTTCCATTCGTCCCCTACAGCTATGCCGATTTGATGATACCCACTCCTCAGATCCAACTTAGAAAAAAGAATGGCGCCATGAAGCATATCGAGCATGTCTTCCAAACGGGGAATAGGAAACTGATACTTCACATTAATTTTGTTGATCGCTCGGCTATCAATGCACATGCACCAGGAACCATCCTTCTTAGGAACCAACAATGCTGGAACAGCGCATGGACTTAGACTTTCTCGTATGAGACCCTTCCTTAACAACTCCTCCACTTGTTCTTGCAGAACTTGATGTTCTTGGGGACTCATGCGGTAATGTGGCAGGCTCAGTAAACTAGCACCTGGAACTAGATCGATCTTATGTTTGATATCCCTCTCAGGGGGAAGTTGGGAAGGGAGGTCCTCGGGTGCTAAAGATTTGAAAGTATCTAACAGCCGTGTAACCTCAGGTTCTAATGTCTTACTTGTCCTTCCTTCACAACTATGAGCCACCAGGGCGAAGAAACAACCTGCCCGCTTCAGATGATGTGTGAATTCATGAGATTTCGTGACGATAAAAGTTGGTTTAACATTGGCGGTCAGAGAAGGTGAGTTTCTGGCCTCCATCAGTATTAATCGAATTTGCTGCCCATTCAAAAGAAAAGTGTAGACAATATCTCGTCTGAGATGCATGGCTTTGACATCATATTGCCATGGTCGACCCAAAATTAAATGGCAGGCGTCCATATTGATGACATCGCATAGAATATCGTCCTGGTATCGACGACCAATCGATAATGGAATTCGACAGACATGAGATACTTGAAGGTCAGTGCCCCTTTTAATCCAGCCAACTCGGTAAGGTGATGGATGAGGCTCCACTGGCAATTGCAATCGATCGACCAGAATTTGTGACATGATGTTCTCAGAGCTGCCGCTATCAATGATGATATCACATAATTTCCCTTTCACTGTTCCACAAGTCCGAAAAATGCAGTGGCGTTGAGTAACATCATCTTGTCGTGGCTCTAGCAAGACCTTCTGAACCACATAAGATATATGCTCGCCTTCGATATCGGGATAGATGGCTTCTTCTTCCTCTACCAAGGCAGAACCTTCGAGACCATCTTCGTTCTCATCTTCGGCTTGTGCATAGGTAACGCTGGGTCTTTGAGGGCACTCGTTGGATCGGTGCCCAGGTTGTCTAGACCTGTAACATATAGTGCTTGACGGTCGTGCATATGTGTTAGGAGGCCTGATATTGGTAGTAGTGGCCGGTGGCCTTGTCGTTCCAGTGCTAGGGGCCTACGCTTTAGTTGACAACCCTTCTCCATCATCGACCGCTGCTTTTGTGGTGTTGCGAGGTATGACTGCTTTGAATTGTCCCTGTAGCGATAAGGTGTCTTGGAATTCCAGTCTAGTTGTCGTTCCGCCTTTTCTGCCAGAGAAACAGTATTGGCTAGAGTGTTGGGTGCTTGCATCTCAACTCGACCACAAATAGCTGGACAAAGACCCCACATAAACCGAGCAATCTGCAGATTTTTAGATTCTGGTAAGTCGATTCGAGATGACAAATGAAAGAATTCGGTGGTGTAGGCATTAACCGTCCTGTTGTTTTGTCGACATTCTTGCATTGCTGATACAAAACTTGTTCATAATCCGGTGGAAGGAATCTTCCTCTTAATAGTTGTTTCATACGTGCCCACTTTTGGATGGGAGCACGTTCTTCGTGGAGTAGCTTCCCTTGAATACTTTCCCACCATGCGGAGGCTGCACCTTTCAATCGGTAAGCAACCAGCTTAACTTGTTTATGTTCCGGAATCTCCATATAATCGAAGAACCTTTATACTTCAGCAACCCAATCTAGGAAATCTTCGTTTGATAATTGACCACCAAAGGTTGGAAGATCCACCTTGAGCTTAAAACTGGCACCATCTTGTTGTTGTCTGCGGGGAGGGTCGTTCTCAACGTCTTCATCATCGTTGAATTCCACTTGCAGAGGAGTGCCTCGACGACTTGGTCCTCGTCGCAGGTCGCCTCGTAGTTGTAGTTGTCGCACAACCATCATCAATTCTCCGATGGCTTGTTTGATCTTGTCGACATCGGTGCGTAGCGCATCAACTTCAGTCCGCCATGGAACATCAACAATTTTGTCCATGTTGCCGGCGTGAACATTGCGGCTTTGATACCAACTGACGCTGGGAAGGACCGACAATTCGCATATGCCGACAAGTAAGTCTCTCGGTGACCCGAAGCCCCACGATCCTGCAACTCGAAGTGATGCTAGGAAGATTCACGGGAAAACTTCTCGCGAAGATTAGTAGAACAATAATTTTGTATCAAAGAAAACTGCTTTATTACTAAGAAGGAATGAGAATAAATAGACTCAAACAATTCCAACTACTCAAGCTATCCACCTAGGAATAGATAACATAAATCTGATCAACTAAACTACCTAAGATCAGATAAACATAAATCTGATCAACTAAAGTCCAATAGATGCCAACTAACTAAAAATTAAACAAAAAGATAGAGTAAAGATAGACTCCATGCAATAAACTCCTACATCAGACATCCAAAGGTGAGTTCCTCCTTTTGACTCGTCCATCTTTAATTATGTACTCGCGTGTCTCCTTAATCCACCATTGAGTAGTCCATATCCTTTTTTGATGGTTTCTTGGTCTCCATCTTTTTTATAATAGTTATTGTAGTGACATTGGTTCATGAAAAATTGTTAGAATATCCACATTGTCTCCCATGTGAGATTCAACATTTTGAGAAGTCAATTGTGCTAATTGCTTATCTAATTCATGAATTTTCTTTCCATGGCATTGAATTCAGCTGAATATCTAATTGTCGCAGAGTAAGAAATTACACTTCATTGACTTTACGATGACTTCTTAAGTTTCTCAATTATGTCTCCAAGTTGATTATGAGTTGGTCTTCCATGAGAAGACTCTTTTCAATAGTTGTTGTGAAGTGATGAAACATCTCCTCGAGGTTGACCTTGGACTTAGTCAATAGTTTAATCTCGAGACATGAAGTGATGACACAAGTGAAGAACTTTGTAGACATGCAAATGATGTTATGGGCCATGAAATGGGTGAAAATATACCTTTCTTCTAGGCCTGTCACGACTGTGACTAGTTTTTCACAAGCCATGCCAAACACTTGGGTGAAAATGACAAGTTGAAATTGCGATTCTGGACTTGTTTAGCTCTAAATTGAATATTTTTCTAGTGTCTTCGTCTTCTAATCATTGTGCCTTCTAGACATTAAAAATCAACATATAAGCAATTTTATTACTCAAAATAAACAAAAGAAAATAAGAATAAAAATGATGCATGCAATGTAGAAATAAATGAAAATTGATACTAAAAATATGTAGATTTATGCATGCATAAAACTCCAAGTGATCGTAGCACAACAAACTCAACCATAGCGGGCTCTACATTGCTAACTCGTAGAACATTATTATTCAAGCCATAGTGCATCTCCATGTGGCCATAGTACTTGATTGCAAATTAAATATTTTAATAGGAATTAAGGGTGCGTTGAACCATTGACATACTAACTATAAAAGGCTATATTTTACGGTTTTGAGTGAGATCTTCTCTTTTCAAACAACTTGGAGATGTTAAGTTTTTTTTAGGGTTTTCTAGAGTTTAAACACTTCATGAAGGTTAGATTGTGTTTTCTTTAATGTTCTTTAAATTACATTTGAACCTGAATGTTGTTTGGATGTGGAATGTTATATAGATAAACCCTTTTTGTTAAGGGGTTGGATGAAATTTAGGATATGTTGATTAGTGTAAGTGATTGCACATGGATTAATACTCTTTTTCTTATTGAATGAAATGCTATGCTTAGACGTGATTAGCTTTATCTAGGTTATCACGTGATGAAAGTCATATCAAGTAACTAATGGATTCATTAAGCATGATATATTTGTACATCCTAGAAGTAGGAATACACTATATTGTTCTTAAAGATTTGTGAAGTGAATGCAATTAGATAATTAGTGTGGAGTATGGAAGTGTTTTCTCTTATGCCTAATTAGAATTGCATTGCTTAGAAAGGGAACTAATGAATTTTAAATGGAACAAGAGTCCAATGCATGTTAAATCACCACATTGGCTAATTATAACTCTAAATGGATTAGAAAGTCAAGGAGATTCGTCTCATGTAGATTTTATTACAACTAAGATTCTCATAACATTAGCATAATGTTTATTTTAATTAGCTCTTCACATCTAAATCTAATCGTTGGATAACATGTTCAATTCATATATTTCTAGTACTTTGCACCTTTAATGTGGGCACAAGATCTCATCCCTTACAAAAATCTTGTCAAGTTTTTCGCAAGTTGCTGGGAAAGTGTACTAAGATTGAAATTTTGATTTAATTATTAATTTATACACATTTCTTTTGTCTTTGTTGTATGCGACATTCTAGTAGGAAGTTAAAATCTTTCAACCAGGAAAGAACAAGAAGGCAAGCGATGGCCACAAACCAAGGTGGAGGTTTGCATATTGAAATTGAGAAGGAGCAACATGTGAATGATGACCATAATATAAAGATTTCAATGTATCTACAAAGAATCAAATGTTTTTGTAGGGATGTTGAGCACATCTTAACCCTTTAATACATGGTGAAAGGTAGATTTCATAAGTTATGATTTCTTGTCAACTTTATGATCCACCATTGATTATGCATTGGATGACTAAGATATGCTCAACATTCCTACAAAGCAACAAAATGCTTAGTAGGTATATTAAACACCGATATAATTAAGGTGGAAATCAAGAAAATAATGGGAACAACCTATATATGGTAACACATCCTAAATGTCCATCTTGATCAATCGGGTATAATGACTATATTGATGAAGGCATGAATTATCGAGATGTTGGGTTTAGTATTATGATGCCAAGGATTGTGGCTAAAATTTTTTCTTTAAAGTTCAGCTTTGCTCAAATGGTGCGACTAAACCAATTTTCGAAGGAGAAGAATGGAGATCCCACCACATATGTAAAATGTTTCCTCCAAATATGATGAAATTAAAATCAATGGAGCAACGAAAGACGCTAAATGAGATTATTTTATTTCTCTCTTCGGGATGACGCACAAGAATAGTTACTCTCACTCACAAGGAGCATTCAATACTTGGGATGACTTATTCCAAGCATTTATGATGAGATTCTTTCCGAAGATCAAGTTGATAAATTAGGTTAATAGTTTTAGACAAAAGGAGAATGAGTATTTGGGGGCCTCATGACAATGATTCAAGAGTATACAAAGGGAATGCACATACAACCAAGTGCTAATTTGGTTATTGTTTGAATTTTCACAATGGAGTAACAACTGCAATGAAGTTTAGCATTGATTCTTTAGAAACAAGAGGTTATTTCATGAACCACCCATATCCACAAGTTTGTGACTTATTGGACCAATTGTCCACCAATGATCAAGAGTATGAAGAGTCACCTTCAAATGGTCCTTTCCAAAAGAAAATGATAGATATATAATACCTTGAATGCAAAAGGATTGTTGATGCAAAAGATCTGAAAGATGCATCAAGGGAATGTAATCAAGTAGCTAATATAAATATGTTTGTGAAAGGTGTGGAGGACCATATAAAAGTTATGAGTGTCTCTAAGCCAATCAAGAAAATTTTGTAGGTAATCCAAATCGGGAAAATGATTCCAACACCTACAATCTGGAATGGAGAAATTATCTTAACTTTTCTTGGATCAATCAAGGATCTCACAATAATCTAGAGACCTCCTGAAATTTTACCAATGTCATCTTATCAAGCTCATTATCAACAACAAGAGTAGACCGCAATACCAACCTCCACATAATCTTCAAACACCTCCTCAACCACAAAGGGGAAAGATGCAATCATGGGGGTATGCTATTGAGAAATTAGCCAACATGATAGGTGATAGGTTTTTAGAAGATTGAAAAGGAATGAAATATGAACTTGGAGTATCATGTGGGGTTAGTTGCCACTTCCATCAACTCAAGAGAGGAAGGAAGGTTGCCAAGCAAGACATAAGCGAATCCTAGAGAACAATTAATTGTTATTGAATTGAGAATGGGAGATCATTGTAAACACCACAAGTGAAAGTGAAAGATAAAGGAAAGGACAAGATGGAGGAGCACATTGAAGCCAAAGACAAGGAGGAAAAAAAACAAAAGCAGACATACACATCTCTATCAACATATGTATCATCAATACCGTTCTCTCAATGACTCCAAAATTTAAAGAATGAGCGTCAATTTAAAAAACAAATGTCAATCTCTTCAAGAAGCTACACATTAATATTTTATTTTCCAATGGAATTTCTCAATACCGATCTATGCAAAAAACTTCAAAGAGATCATGTCAAATAAAAGGAAACTTAAAGAGAATGAAACCTTAAATCTATAGAAAATAATATAAACTATTGTTTAAATAAAGTTATCTCCAAAACTCAAAGATATGGATGGTTTCTCAATCCCGTGTACTTTACATATTTAAACATTGCAAAATCTTTACATGATTTAGGAGCAAGTGTATTCGTAATGCTTCTATCATTTGCTAGAAGTTAGGGTTAAATGAATTAAAGCTAACAATCTTTTACTTGCAATTGGTTGATAGACTCGATGGGTGATTGGAGAATGTACTTCTAAAAGTGGACAAATTTGTTATGTTGATAGACTTTATTGTGCTTGACATGGAAGATGATAGAGAAATCTTCATCATCTTAGGAAAACAATTAGGCCACAACGGGTACTATGATTGATGTTAAGGATCCAAAAAACTTACAATCACAATTGGAGATGACATGGTGGAATCTGATTTTTCGAAATCAACTAGTTCCCCTCAATTATTGATCAAGTTTATCAAGTGGATTGCATTGAATAATTATCACAGATTTAAGGTGAGATCCTTTGAAGCGATGTTTATTAAACAAGGATATGAAGGAAAGTGAAGATGAAGAAGTTCAAAGAAGCTGTGTTCTTTGGAGCCTACACCAACTAACACTTTTCAAAAGGTATAATATTTGAATATCTTAGACATGGTAAAACACTTCTACCTCCTTCTCAAATACTTGCTCTGACTCTTGAATTGAAACCTCTTTCATTTCATTTCAAATAGACATTTCTTAGTTCTAATATTTTTTCTCATAATTTTTAATTTCTTTTACACCTTTCGTTTTAAATAATGTCTTTTGCTTTTGCACTTCTCCCACCACCTTTCAAAGGTGCTCGATGACCTTATTTTTAGACTTCACTGAACAAACTTTGGAAGTAATTATGTATGATGTTTTTTTTTATTTTTGTCTCCTTGTATAATTCATATCTCACTAACTTGACTCAAGTGATTTCTAGATGTGAGGTGTCCAATTTGGTGCTTAATTCAGAGAAGTGTCATTTTATGGTTCAAGAGGGCCTTCTGTTGGGCCACAAGATCTCCTTTAAAGACATAGAGGTTGTTAGGTCCAAAATTGAGTACTTAGAAAAGTTGTGTCTATCTACTTCGGTTAAAGGTGTTAGGAGCTTCTTAGGTCATTCCAGGTTATCGCTACTTTATCAAAGATTTTTTAAAATTGTAAATCCTCTTTGAGCATTGCTTGTGAAAGATATCAACTTTATTTTCTATAAAGATTGTTTGGAGGATTTTAATTTGTTATAACAAGAACTTATATGCACAATCGTCACTCACCACATTGAAGCTTGCCTTTTGAGCTCATGTACAATGTAAGTGACTTTGCTATTGGAGCAATGCTGCAATGAAGAAAATACAAGAGGTTCCTTGTGATCTACTATGGAAGTAGAATACTTGATGATGTCAACAACCGCCATGAAGGAGTTCCTTGCTATTGTCTTCGCATTGGATAGCTTCTTTCTTATCTATATATGCTCTGAATTACTAGTTTTCACTTAACAAGCAACCTTAGGTACTTATGAGCATGGAAGATGTAAGCAAAGGTTGATTCAATGGGTGTTTTTGGTCCAAGAGTTCAATGTGGTCATTGAAAGCGAGAAGGGGCTTGAAAACACCACACTGACCATATTTTTAGTTTTGAAGGGCCAAGAGGAGTGGATATTTCCATCAATGAAGATTTCCCAAATTATATGCTTTTAATCATTGCCACCTACCATGGTATGTTGATTTGGTAAATTATTTGGTAAGAGGTATTATTTTTCATTTAATCAACACACAATTTTTATGGAAAGATAAGCATTATTTTTGGAAAAATCTCCTTTATTTAGGTTTTGTGCTGATGGTGTTATAAGGAGGTGTATCCCGGATGTTGAAGTTTATGATGTGTTGAATCATCAACACACATTGACATTGGGAGACACTTTTAAATGAACAAGACCATGTCCAAAGTTACCCAATTTGGCTTCTATTAGCATGTATTTATAAGGATGCTAAAAGCTTTGTAAGTTATTGTGATAAATGTAAAGAGTAGAAAATAACGCTTGATGTGTAGGCAATTAATTTGATTGGACATTTTTCATCATCTTACAACAACTGAAACATTTTGGTTGTGGTGACTTATTTGTGTAAATGGATCGAGGACATCACTTCTTGAACCAACGATTCTAAAGTGGTAGAATGATTCTTGATAAAAGATTATCTTCCTTAGATTTGAAGTACCAAGGACAATAATTAGTAATGGAGGAACTCTTTTTGTAATAGGCATCTTGATGCATTTCTCTCCAAATACAATGCCAAGTATAAGGTGACAATTCCTTATCATCAACAAGCCAATAGTTAGGTTGAATTGGCTAATAGGGACTTGAAGTTGATGATGGAAAAGATGGTGGCAAAACATAGAAAGGATTTGTCCATAATGTTGGATGATATCTTATGGGCATATAGAATGCCATTCAAAACTTCTTTGATGATGTCTCAATACCGCCTTATGTATGGAAAACCTTGTCACTTCTTCGTCAAACTTGAGCATTGGGCTTATTAGGCTATGGAGGTAAACATGAATTTGAAATGTGCGAGGAAGAAGAGGCTATTGCAATTGAATGAGTTGGAGGATATTAGGGTGGATTCTTATGAAAATTATAAACTGTATATGGAAAATATCAATTATGGCATGACAAAAATATTTTCAGAAAATCTTTTGAAGTTAGTCAATATGTTTTGTTATTTAACTTACTTTTGATTATTTCTAGAAATATTAAAATCTAGGTGGCATAGGCGATTTCAATCCAAGGTGTTGTCAATGGAACAATTGAAATCACATCCGAAGCCACTAGGCCCTTCACGGTGAATAGACAAAAGCTAAAATCTTATTTGTCAAAGTGATAATTATAGAAAAGAAAGTGGGTGGAGCTTTAAGATCTAGACAACATTAATAGATACTTCAATGTTGGGCCAACAACGTTAACAAAGACACTTCTAGGGAGACAATCCAAGTTTTAGACTGTGTTAATTTGGAATAAATTTTGTCTTTTGTGGTGGTATTATTTTGTATGTGCATAGTTGACAAGTATGTTTAGGACGAGAAGACTAGATCATGCATCAATGAATAGCTACAACCAAGCAGTAGCTAGGAGAAGGTGGCTACGGGTTGTTCATGCACGTTCAGCCTTCTGTAGCAGCCACTTCATGTGGCTACACGTGGGCCATGACCAAGAAGCTAGAACCATAGTGACAAGTTGAAGAATCGACCATAACAGGCACCTTATTGCTTGTAGCTAATCCCATTTAACCCGTAGCTGCTGCATTAAGCATGTAGCCCACAAATAAAAAATATTATGTCTCTCCTTTCTCTCTTCATGCCTTTTTTCTCTCTTCTATCTCTCTTGCATCTTCTTTTTCTCCTATAGAAATTGTTGCCTCGACCATGCGACCATTGATGCATTCTCGACTGCCAATGTTTAATGATGTCGTTTGCCACTATTTATTGCAGCAGCTCACCAATATCCCTGCACACCGAAGTTGCCACCGCACACCACTATTTGTTGGTGCCCAAGCCACACCGTGGACAAGAAAGTTTTAAGAAGCCATCATAATTTTGGAATTGGGTTGTGCTAGCATTTTTAAAGTTGTTCAAGGCTGAAGTTCTTCCATAGAGGGCCTTGACCAAAGAAGACCAACTTTGTACAAATGGCAATAAATGAGCCATCGACGCAAGAAATGAAAGTTGAAGCTCACATCCTAGGTTCCATGATTATGATGACCTTAGTGAGCCATCGACACAAGAAATGAAAGTTGAAGCTCACATCCTAGGTTCCATGATTTATGATGACTATATCCCACAAGCTACCACTTACGAGATAGGACAATCTTCACGATTGGAACATGGCGATTGTGCCCTCTTTTTATGTTGTCATTCAAGAAATATCCGAAGGCGAAAGACATCCATGAACAAGGGATTCATGTTGAGCTTCACCAAGATTAAATACAAAAGGTAACATGAAAGAGCGTGAGCAAGATGCCTCCATGAAATGCCATTAAAGAGCGTCTCTATGAGTGGCATATCAAGTATAATGATTGGTCAACATTCTCTCCACGGCCTTGTTGAGATGCGAGCTTTTTCTCCCCATACCTCATTCATTGTGATTTATTTCTTGTCACATTGAGGACAATGTTCATAATAGATTTAGGGGAGTTTGGGTTGTAGTGTTAGAAGCTCAAGTCTTCTATTTACTCACATTTGAACTTGTTCGGTTTAATGATGTTTTTGCTTGTGCTTTGTTTGCATGTCTTAATGAAGTTGCTTGGAATGAACTCAAATTTTTGAATATGAAAACATTGAATGTTTTGTTTGGATGAATTTTTACACCATATAAAAGGCATGCCCAATGAGAATGCATTATTGTATGTATCAGGAATGAAATTTTTGAATCTTTAAAGTGTTAAGGGTAATTACACTCCATGGGTGTGAAAGGAACTCATATGTCTAGAAGCGAGAAGAGAGATTGGAACTATCGTGTTTTAGTTTTGTGGTTTGTGAGTCAAGTGGAAATGTCTAAGGTGATTTTTTCCAAGTGTGGGTGCATTAAGGACATTCTTAGTTTAACTTCAAAAATAAAGGGAAATAGGAAAATTCATTGAGTAAATATTTGGGACTAGGTACCCGTGCCACAGGAATGCACTAAACATTGTTGCATATTTACTTATTTATGTTGACTTTAAATATGCCTTATACATACATTTTCAGTAAAAAAAGAGCATAATTAAAAAAAAAGAAAAAAAACAAAGAAAAAGAGAAAAAAAATGAGAAATGAGAAAAAGCAAAAAAAAAAAACAAAACCTTCACTTGTGTAAATAGACTTTAGTTTTCATAATGCATAATGAATACTCGTCTGTCTTAGTTGTCTAAGGTCTAAATACAATTGGGACTATGAATATTTGTCACATCTCAAGCGCCCAAGCAAAGTAACCCCAGGTGGAAGGCAAGGATTGTGTTTTGCGGAAGTCGAGTCACATGCAATTTTCTCTTTCTTGTGTGACATGGCATTGTTGATAAGAGTGTATTTCTTGTGTATTTAAATTTCAAGCACTTTATGACCATCCATATGACCACCTCAATTGGCTTTACTCCGAATATTATGGAAACTAGGACTATGAGCACAACCAAAATTTGTGATGTGAACACTGACCTTTTGGATTCAATATGGCAATGTAGAGTGATTTAACTTTATATCATAATTTAAACAAAGTTATGATGTGAACACTAACCTTTTCGATTTCACAATGTCAAACGATTGAACCTTATATGATAACTTTAATTATATACTTTTTTAATACTTACAATTGTATCTCTTTGATTGATAACTTGAATGCTATACTTTTATTCTTACAATTGTATCTCTTTGATCCTTGATGTTTAATATGTGTTGTATGTTATGTCGAAATAATTGAACTGAATTTCCATGCATGTGACACTTACTTGAGGACAATCAAGAACTAAGATTGAGGGAGTTGATAATTTCTCATAAGTCATATACTTTTAGTCTTTTAGCCATCGAATAATGCTTTAATCGAGTGCATGCTATTAAAAGAATTTAGAAGGTACATGTGTTTCATAATCTTTTTAGGAGATTGGAAAATTGAGAAGAGATCCACAAGAAGTAGCTGAAGACCTCAGTGCATGTCTATGGTTCACCAATAATCAGATAGACTATGAAAGTAAGCGACAACACCCATGTAGTTGTAGCACCAATGGTCTGAGCCATAACACAACAAGCTCAACCATTGTTTGTTTCTCTTTCACTCACCCATAACATATCAATATTCAAGCAATATTGTAGGATCTGGATGGCACCAAGAAGGGGGGGGATGAATTGGTGT
>LTAE01007373.1:0-11165 GCA_001647135.1 Pontederia paniculata
TATATATATATATATATATATATATATATATAATCTTTCGTGGGTTATAATAAAAGAACTAGTATGCATAATATAGATAAAACACAGTTTTTCTTGGTAAAAAAAATAATGAGTTTATTACTTAATTTCAAATCGTTCATTTTGTTCCGCAATACATCGATACAAACAAAATTAATGGCACAAAAAACCTAATTTGTGAGAGAATAATGTATAAGAATAAAAAAATAGTGTTACTTTCTTATTTTTTGTAACAATCACGATTTTCAGGTTTAATGAAAAAGTAGTCAAAAGCAAACTTAAATTTGTCCCCTAAGACAAGCTAGTTCAATTATTACCTTCAATCTGGTTTTCATAATTTTTAGTTTTTTATAATTTTATGAAGTGATAACGTTTTTCTGTTAAAATATTAAAAATATAAAAGAATGAACTTGTCCCTCTCACGTCCAAGAGGGAGACATTTGTTTTTATGATTCATGTGTCGCATCTCTCATTTTTATTTTTTTATTGATATTTAATTCTTCTGTATTTTATGTTTGAATTTTAAAAGGGAGAAATTATCTTTTCCTAAAAGCATAGAAATCTAAATTGATAAAAGAAAACTAAATAAACTTATTCGCACGAGATAAGTTCAGAATTAAGCTTTATACGTTAGGACGGGGAGGTTTAAAAAGAATAATTATTCTATTTAAAAGAGAGAGTATAAAAAATAAATTTGAAATAATTTAATTTACAAGTCCAACTATAATTTTATCCTAAAAAAAGTACATGTTTTGGCAAATTTATGCTCGCAATCTAATTGGCGGAGGGTTATGGGAACCCGACCGGGCCGCACCGTGCGGGTGTCTTTAGCGCGAGACCGCGGGGGGTGTTCACATGGGCGGTTGGGCCCGGCCCATGTGCGTCTCTCGTCTTTCATTGGTCCACGTACACTCAAACAACACTGGGTCCCACAGCAGCGGCGCGCTATCGGACAAATTAACACGACACGTGGCGAAAGCACGCCGCTGGTTGGGCACATGCGAGGCTCTCCCTACAAGTTCTAGCTGCACGTGCCGCCGACCTCAAACCCCCGCCGTCAAGAGGGAATTTTTAGTCATTTCATAATACCTTCTTTTTTTTTTATTTTGCCTGAGGAATACAAAAATATGGAGGTGAAACTTTTATCTTTATTTCAAATATTTAAACATATTATCTTTTTATCATACAAAATAGTTGGAGGTAAAATTGTCATAAAAGACTGTGTATTATACACATTTTAATATGGATGAAATCAGAAATAAAAGATCCTATTAAAATTGGTGAAATGTGTGTCCCCTATTTTTGTATTATCTCGAGGATAATTGTCATCTATTCATTTTTCAACTATATTTGAAAAATACAACCAAACTTTGACTAATCAATATTAAACCTTCTTTTTTTAGTGTTATATAATGGTTTCCAATGAATTAATAGGGGATAAGGATAGTAAATGGACCAATTAATAATGATTATATATTAGTAGGTAACGAATAGTGATTTGATTAATAAATTTAATAGATAAACATATTGGTTGAGTTAATTGATAATTATAAAATGATCTAGACAACATACATTATTTACTATCGAATTAGAGACATTTATTTATTTCAATATAATAAGCATTAAAATATATATTATTTTAGAAAAACTAATTCCAATATTATTTTATTATGAGGAAAATAAAAAAATCTAACTACAGAAATAAAATACAATTCAACTAGGACTCTAATTATCTATTTTATTTTTTACCCGTTTTACATCAATAAAAAATAAACGTAATTAGGAATACATAACCAATTAATTATGGAAATAATCATGTAGGATTCTAAACTATTTGAAGAATATATTAATCATGTATTCATGTAATTAGGAATGCCTCCAAAAGTTCCACGCTTTGCATATATTAATCTTTTTTTATCAAACAACAAAAAATGTTCAAACGTTAAACTCTTTTGTAATCGCACCCAAAAAAAAAATTTAGCCAAACACAATGATGGGGTAAACCGAAGCATAATGCAACATAGTAACTATATAAAAAGGTCCTAATAAAGTTATGTTAAAAATTCCACAAATAAAAAAAATGAATAAATAAACAAAAAAACAACGAAAAAAGATAGAAAATATTAATAGTTCATTTGCTTACATGAAAATTTATGGAAATAATTAACTATTCTGAATGCATCACGTGATACCATTCTTTGAATAAAAAAACATAAGAATAATTTTATCTAACTCTAGAAAAATAGGGGAAGAAAAGAAGAAAATGATAACGTTTCAAAACATCTAGAAAGCGAGATATGTACAACGAAGATAAAAGATAAGTAACGAAACATGCACACGCAAAAGGAAATTAAATTAAGTTATGGAACTCCCCCCAAAAAAGTAACTTATGGAAACAAAAATTCCTAATGATCGACCACATGAGATGCATATATTGATTGGTTAGCATGTGGATTTAGAGTTGCATTCCAATGCTAATAGGCCGGTTGATTCATGCCAATTTGTTGCGACAAGGTCTTTCTTAATTCAGTAGCATTCAAGTAACTAAGATTTGTTGTTAGCTTTGCAAGCAAAAAGATCTTAAAGACTTCTCATCAACATTTTCCCCAATTTAATACTTATATTGTGGAAGAAAAGAAGGGCGTTCGAACAAACATAATCCGTTAATGCTAATTAAACGAGGCAATCCAAATTTGAACAAATTGTCAAGATATACTTTTGAGATTTATCATTAATGGTGCATTCATTTCAAATCTAAATTACTTTTTAATTATAAAAATATGATACCGAGTATCTTGCTCGCCTAGCGAGGGACAAGGCATGATGCATTACGTGATTATTTCTTGTGCTCTTTATCTTATCTTTTGCTCATAAAGTGTGCAAAATACTCCTTTATCCTTATAAATAGTTAATGATATTATAATGTATCAATAATAAAATTAACAATTTTGTGAGATCAGTGAAAGACCTTGTATCTTAGAAAATTTTGGAGAAAAAGAAAAGTCCAATAAATCAACCGTTTGATTTGAGCTAACAGCTGAGAGAGATTAGTTTGAGGATCCACTATATCTTGCACTCGAAAATGGGAATTTATGATTGAAAAAATGATCCATTATATCTTACACTCGGATTGCAAAATAAACATTAAGGCCTATAACTTTGTTCTATAACAATTTTTTATTAACCCAATATGTTCCCACTTCCCACCTTCTTAATCCACTTGATTTTGAACATTGCGATCCATCTTTTTATCTTATTTGGAAGGTCCTAAAGTTAAATCTGAACCTTTTGTTGAAATATTAAGAAGATATTTAGTATAAAATAATTCAAATAGTTTGTTGGTAATTGAATTTAAAATTCTTAATCCATCACATCACTATATTTTATTACAATATGTTGTCACTGATTTTACTTCTTGGTAATCTAGATTATTACTTCAGTAATCAAGATAGTAAGTAATATATATTTTGACAAAAGTATTCATTAAATCTAATTTTTAAAATATTTATATTTTATTAAAAAAATATTGTTTACGTCATCTTCTTAATTTTTAAAACTATTTTATGAATGATTGATAATATAAACTTCTTCCACTTTTTACTTGTACCCTTTTCTTTATATATTAATAAAGTTTAATATTTTTAGAATATTCTAATTTTTTATTTAATAATTTAAATTATAATTTATATTATTAATATTTATCAAATATTATATTATCAATAATTTATAAAATAATATATTTTAGTGATTATCTGAATTATCAATTAATAAAAATAAAAAAAAGTCGTCAAAATATCTTCAATAAATAAATTTTAACCATGCTCATATTCTCCAATCAAATGGGCCTTAATTAAATGATTTCGCTTCATTAATAATTCGAAGGATGTCAAATATAACTGAGTAACTGAGGGTCATATTTGATGGAATATTTTCGTTTTTGCCCACGTTACTCTAATGAATTATTAGTACGTATTAATTTTTTTATTGTCCATCGCAAGCTCCAAATTTTGGTTCTTATGTACGTTCAATTTGAGCTCTATTTCTTTTTTTTATTAGGTTAAAAGTGGGTATTTAGTTGGATTTAGCTAGCAGTGGTTTAGCGTTTGCAGCAGAGAATGATACTCTTTTAGGCTGTGTTTGACATGGTAAGCGGTTTAATGAGCGGATAGTGATTGATTAGCGAACAGCGGTATAAATAAAGAATAGCGATTAGCGGATAATGATTAATATTTAGAGGTTAAATTAAATAATTAATAAGTAAGTGTTTGGTAAATTTAGCATTTGAATTAGTTTACAAGTATAAAATGACATAACAGGATATAAAATAATAAATTATTTAATTTTTAATATAATATGCATTTATTTTTTATTGCAATGTAAGAATAAATTATTTTCAGTAAATTTTATTATATTCATACATAAAATCAATAAAATTTAATTTTTTTATTTATGTTCATACCATTTAATTGAGATTTTGATAACAAAAAATTATATAAAAAATATAGGAAGAAGATATTATAATTAGAAGGCTAAATTTGAACAAAAAAATTGAACATTTAAACTCTATACGCTAAAAGCTTTTTAAATTAGCCTACTATGAATCTTTAGATAATCGCTAAATGCTAACGATAAAATTAGTTTATCAAACACTTAATTTAGCGGATTGACTTAGGCCCTGTTTGACACACATTTAAATTAGCGTCTACAGTAGCGTATAGTGTGTTGACTAAGTTAATACGCTAATTAAGGTGTTTGGTAAATATAATTAATAATAACGACAAGCGATTGGAACTCAGCGTTTTGAGACGTTTGACAGACCAACATTTAGGATAGCGACAAGCTTATGAACATTTATTTTCAAATATACCCACAAAATATTTTAATATTAGTTAATATTTGTATGAGACACTTATTATTTTATATTACATGATCACTTTATTATTTATTATTATTTTATTAACTTATAAATTATTTGGTCAGCTATTTATTTTATTATTATTTATTAATATTAAAATATTTAAAATAAAAAAGTGTTATTCAACTTATGACACATATATTAATGCAATTTATTAAATAATTATTTGTATCCTTTTTAGTCACTTTATATTTATTGATTTGTTCAAACGCTGCATTTGCCAAATATTTTTATTAAATTTAATAATTCACTCGCTACCGCTAATCGCTAATCTCTAGTCGCTAATCGTTATTCGCTATTAATTGCTAGTACGTGCCAAACAAAGCCTTAGTCAACCGCTAAACGCTATTTTAAATTATATTATTTATCTTATCAAACACAACTTTAAACATAAAAAAGGATAAGAGCAGTAAATAGAAACCGTTGTATATTTTTTATAGGGTATATTCTATATGAATATAATATGTAACTCAAATTTAATTTGTGCTGTACAGACAAACTCAGTTATTCATGTGGTTCCACTAAATCTGTCTTCATGATATACATCAAAATTTGGATATGCACACTACTTAACCTCCATTTTATTTTATATATGTTTTAAAATTTTCACTCAAGCAAAGTATTCGTTTCTGTTAGAATTGCATGATCATCGTAGGTTAATAGTTATTTTGATCAAGATCGCTCACTTTTTTGTTTGGCTTAGGACATACTATCTAGAACTATTAACATTCGATTAATTTAAATTAAAATAAAAAATATAATAATATTTTTTTAATTAAATTAGAGATTTTAAGAATTAAACTCGAAATTATTAAGTCTCGTTGATCTTAATCGAACTTGATTATCGTGATGAATTTTTTTGCAATTTATGCATTGATGCTATTAAAGATGTTGCTGGTCCTATGAATTTAAAATTTTAAAATTATTAATGATATATTTAATTTAATATTATTTTAAAAATAAAAAATTAATATAAAGATATCGTTCTTTTTATAAATTCCAAGTTTTTTAGCATCGTTAGTTGCACGTCTAGATATTGTTACTATTAGCTACAATTACCAATGATACTACTTACAACCTCTAATCGTGTTGCCATTTATGATCTATGCAGCTGGATGATACAAGATTAAGATGTATTACGAATTATTAAAAGTGATTAATTTATGTGAACTCAATTGTTTGCTGCACTAATCGCGTCCTCGTTTGCACCGCACCCATTAATTTCATACGCGCGATTGGGTTTGTGTAAAGGTTACGTACGCGATATTAGGCCGGTGATGGGCCATTGAGTTGGAAGAGACGGCTTTATTTATTTTGCTTATTGGGCTAACTTTCCGTCTCAAACGATCAAAAGTCCAACTCAATCCTCTTTCCTATTACTTTATACCATTTCGCGACCCATTTCATAATTGCATGTAAAAAAAAAGAGAGAAGAATGACAATAATAGAGTTATTCCATTGGCAAATGCAATCAAGGGTCAGGACTAATAATTAAATTTTAAATTTTTAGAAACATTGTTTGATCCCTTAATTTATGACGCTGTTAGCGAAGTAATAAAACACGTACCTTCCCCTCAATTTATGCCTAACCACTTGAGAGACTTTGGTACCTCCGGAGGAAATGCTAATAATTATGAATATTAATTTATTTTATCATTATAACTAATAATTTTTTCAATAGATTCTTGCGATTTTAAGATTTTAGGTACATAAATAAATTAAATAGATGTAGAATCTCTTAATTTTTTATTCATAAATTAATTTAAAAGTTTTATGAAATGTTATATACTTTATAAGAGTTAGGACGAGTCAATGTGATTTATGAGGTCATATGATTTTATACTAAAACACACAACTCCTCAATTTGTATAAAAAAGATTTATAAAATGTTAAATTTTATTAACTAATTTATTAGTGATTAATAATGAAATTTACAAATAATATCTGAAATTCTATTGCAACTAGCTATAGTGTTTTTTTATCTTTTAACTTTTTTTCCTGGCTTAAAAAAATGCAATTGTTGTTATCTAGATAATATTAATAATAATACTTATTTTTATAACTATTTATTTTGTCATATTCATGTAAAATAATATTAATAAATTTCTTATATAAAATTGTGCAAATAATTTATATTTGATATTTTCATTATTGCTTCAAGTGAAATTATAAAGGCTTAAGTATATAATATTCGAGTGACATAGCAATGTTATAGAAAATCTATGCCATAATACTCAATTGAAATGTTACACCCGAATTATTCAACTACTGGATGTCACATCCACCTAGAAGATGAGACGCGATCAGCACATTCATAACTTTTGATCTATAAAAAAATGTGCGATCAACACAATTCATAAATTTTGATCTATATCTTACCCAATCATCCAACTTATTGCTTGTCATTGATTATTTCGAATAATATTACCGTTGATTTGGAGTGTCATTCACTTTCGTAGCAGTCTATCCGACCAAGGATAATTAATTAAATTTTATTTCGCATATCATCCATCCATTCTAAACTACTATTAATCATGATTAATATACACTTTTATTATTATTTAGATTACCTTATAATCTCTTATTGATTTTTTATTAATCTAGATAATGGAGAAATCATTGATATGAATAGAGACAATTAACGGACTCAAATAGAAAGAATGAAAACTAAGGCCGTCATTATTAAGTCGAATGCACCATTACTATTGTTTATTGATAAGAGTTTCCACCTAAAGTGAGTGACACATTCTTTCCTTAAAGAGAGAGCATCGTGGCTAATCCATCACTAACAAAAGACACAAGGTTCTCTTATTTGCATGATTTACGCTATAAAAGTAAAAAGATCTTTTAAACAAGATAAGAAATAAAAAGATGAGAATTAACTTATATTGATCAAAGTAACTATAACAAAATAACAATATGGGATAACATTGAACATTGAATCACTTATCATCATTGATATTGATCAAAGTAATGATACTGATTTGTATCTATTAATAATTACCATTATACTTTGTTGACATAAAAAAAGAAATGACACAAAATAGTAAATCACTGAGTCTCATCGATATTGAATAAAGAATTGACACCAAATATTTATTGTTGGTGAACCTCATTGTACTCAATCGATTTATTGATTGTTTGACAATGTTTTCCATTGGTTTTTATTATGCATTAAATTATCTTTAGAAAATACTACTTCATATGAATAATTTGCCATGCTTATTGTAATGCAAATTCATATTCATTATTATTTATTACATGGGGCTTTTCGAGCTCACGGAAGAGGGCTTCCCCTGTATTTATTTCCTGCAGGTATATAGATTTGATAGGTGGAATGATAGTGTGTTCGGCAATAGTGCTCGAGAGGCTGACTTGTACATGGCTCAAGGTCTTTCATAGCTATTTTATGTTATTCATTTTGGTTGTAATAAGAATGAAATATTATCATTCATCGGATTATGAGACTATAATCAATTACGCCATTTAGGCTTTCGTATTTAGTATAGTGATCTTTTATTTTATTTTCCTTTCTTTTCTTTTCGTTGATGTATTATTATATTTGACTAACAATGGTCAATGTTGTAGTCAATATATAATATTAAGTAGTATCACCAAAGGCGAATTCTGCCACGTGGAAAAGGTTGCTTTTGGGGGTGTTACCACTGTTTTGCTTGATAAATTGTGGCTAAGTTTACAATATTGACTGCTACGACACTAGCAGGAAACGATGACCTTCTCACTATCCTCCAATGTGAATGCATATAATTTCGTGGTGCTCAAGATAATCATGACCTTCGGACTTGTGTACATAGTCTATGCCACCGTTGTCGATTCGAGGAAGGGTGCCAATCGGGATCGTCGCGCCCATTGCCATCGGCTTGATCATTGGGGCAAAATTCTAGCAACCGACGCATTCGATGGTGCGTTCATGAACCCCCACTTTATCTTTCGACCCTGCGGTTTTGAGCTGGGCGTGGGAGAACCACTAGGTGCACTTGGTTGGTCCCTTCGTTAGTGCAATAGTTGCCGCCCTAGTTTATGATGTGATCCCTATCGAACAAGCCATGAACAAGTGGCTAATGACCACATATTACGGGGGTTTGGATTCTTTGCTTTGAAAAAACTGTAATATTGTAATAGTTTATAAGCTTGTTGCATTAGAATTATGTTCTTTCAAATATGTTTAAATAAATTATACAAATAATCATCTGACTTTACACTTTTCTCTGAGTGATCATTGAACTTCAGTTTGTAACCAATTGGCCATGAACTTAGAAATCTTTACAGGTGCGATCATTTTAACCGGCGTAGGTTTCTAGGTTAACCCGTTTATGTGGACAATATTTCTCTCTCCTTCAAGACTATGTGAACATATTTATCTTTTGGTCACGTTGAAAATTGTTATTAAAAGTTTGTCTCCACATCACCAATAAAAATAATAATAACTTAATAAAATCATAAAAAAATATTAAAAAAGAAAAAGGACGGCCCCCCTAATTGCCGGGAAATGGCGGCAACCCCTCATAAGGGTGCTATTTTTTATTTCAAATATTTGTTATTAAAATTATTATTTTGTTAATCTATTTGTGACGTGGAGGAGTAAGATTTTTTTCAAATATCGAATACAAGTGACGAAGAGAGAAGAGCATCTATGTAAAGCATTAAACTACCATAACCGTTAAAAAATGTCACGTTTAAAAGATTTTGAAAGCTAGATGACCATTGAGTTATAATACAAAATTTAATGATCATATTGGAAAAGAGAATAACGTTGAGTGACCATTTGTTTAATTTACTCAAACATATTTATATGGTTAGGTTCATTCTCTTCATATGTTCTACTTATTGTTCATTCAAATAGTGTTTAAACTTAACTTTTTTGTTCAATTACTTAAGTTTGTAGCTAATTGGCAATACACTTGTAAAGCTGCTCATACCAGAGGTGTATCTTCTTAAAAAAAAACTCTTATCTGTCACAGCCTCACAGGAATGGACACAGGTTTAGTTTGCCCTCCTTTTTCTCTGACATTGTGATGGATCAGGATAATTACAATAGCAAATTGTAGAAAAATGTCTATTTGTTATGATAAATAATACCTGTAACATTAATCTGCAATAATGTGTTCATGATCACTTCAACAAAACACCATAGATCTCCTTATTTTTCAAATTTCTTTGAGATCTTGCTTTCAATTTCAGTGAAATGAATTTTCCTTTCTGCCTCAACTGACTGATAAAGATCATTGCAGGCTTGCTTCTTTTACTGGGAAATTTTGAACTAGGAAGGCTCAAATAAAGAGCATTGCAAAGCCCAGGCAACTTCTGTTACCCCTGGATCAAGTAGAGAGCACAACAAAGCGCCAAGATAGTTTCTGTTACTCCTGGATCATTTAGTTGTCTCTTTTTTCACTTTCACTATCTTTGTTATATTCTTTCAGTTGTCCTCTCCAAGTAACGCACTGGTGATTTTGCAGTGCTAAAAATTTCTGTTTTTATGGATGTTTACAATCTTGAATTTTTAGCTAAAATTGTTTAGGAAAACATACTAATTCGGCTTATCTTAAAATCTAGTTGACAAATAAGTTGCCCAACAGTTTCAGGTTGTAAATTACTCCCTCACTTGGCGTGTTCTGCTGAGTACCTTCTGTTGGACACTTCATTTTGCTTGAAGCAGAGGAAGAAATGATGGGCAGGATGTAAGCAATATTAGAATGGTCCAATTCATAAGAACAATTGACGTTAGATTTGTTGTTGTTTTCACCCAATCCTCACACACTCTCCCTCTCTATTCTGTAAATGATCTTACAAAATTCACACACACTCAAACAATTTTTGTTTGAAGAAAATAGAGAGAACATAATTGATGCAGTGAATAACATTTTTTCTTATATTTCCATTGAACATCAAGTACAATACAGAAAGTAACTGACACTAATAAGTTTAACTGACTGACTCTAACTGACCACTAACATAAGAAACTATCTAATATGCCTATGTGACAATTCATAACTGTTATTACAAAAAAACTAAATAAATACAAATATATGTAACATAAACATAACACATCAGGTCCTAATACATAATCTAACAATTCTCCTCCTTGGATTAGAGACCTGTACACATCCCAACTTCATGAATTAGCTGATTGAAACGACCAACAACAAGAGGCTTGGTGAAAACATCAGCTCTTTGATCACTTGTCTTGCAATACTTCAACTCCACCTCTTTT
>LTAE01007374.1:5683-22932 GCA_001647135.1 Pontederia paniculata
TCGCCCATTTCTCAACATCGGGCGTCCTCCTCAGTTCAGCCTTTTACATCCGATCGCTCCTCCATCTTTAGTCGACAGGTCATCCTCTGATTTCTCCATATATATATATACTCCTTCATCATCGGTCGGCCTCTTTACACCTTTGGTCGACCGTTTATGCTTCTGCTCCTCATCACATGTATTCTCCCTCTACTGCTGGTCGACCGCTTCATATACTTAGGACGCCCATTGCACACATGTAGTTCTTCTGATATAAATACGCGTGCACTGGTCGTCCATTGCTTCAACTCAGGTCGACCACTACTCTGAACTTGAATATATCCTGTTACAGAAATCAGCACAACAAGTTCATTAGTATAGGCTGAGTTCACTTACAAATTTGTGATCATTCAAAACACTCTCGGGATCTTAGATTCAACATCGACTTCAAATCATCATTAGTAAAACTAAGACTAAGAAGAATGATAAAAGATTTGGAACAATCTCACCTAGAATCAAAATGTGATCGTGGAGGTTAAGTCAAGGTAAAATATCAATAATTATGCAAAAACATGCACCCTTCTATCTTCCACCTTTTGTCATCAATAATCCTGATCTGCTCAACTAATCTTTCTTCAATTATACATTGATATTGTGGGTCAGAAGTCTGTTGACTTTCTTTGTTTGTAGGTGGTATTTTGCATTTTTATTGCATTAATGTTGATGGTGTTCTCCTCTTTTTTGGCGGTAGTTCATGCTCAACATCTAAAGGTGAGATCCTCCTTCTAACTCATCCATCTTCAATTATTAATACTCGCTTGTCTCTTTAATTCGCCATTGAGGTGTCTATGCCCTTTGATTATTTCTTGGTCGCCATTTCCTTTGACATGGGCTCACAAAAGTTGTTGGTTTCTCTGCATTGTTGCCATCATGACATTTAGTATTTTGAAAAGACAAATTTGTGCAAGTTGCTTCTCAAATGCTTGGAACTTTGTTTCCATGGTTTCAAATTTGAGTTGAACATCAGATAGCTGCAAAGGAGGGGATGACACCTCATCAACTTTGGGTCGACTTCTTAATTGTGTGAGTTGCGCTTCTAAATTGGTGATGATTTTGTCTTGCATGAGGAGTCTCTTCTCAATTATTTTGGTTAGTTGATCAATCATCTCCTTAATATTGACCGTTGGCTAAATCAATGGTTCAGCTTCGAGCAATGAAGTTATTATGATATCGGTATCATTGTTTCTCTCCATTAGATAAAAAATCTGCTTCTCCATTAATTGAATCAAATTTTCTTACTCGAAGAGCTTTGTCAGCAGCCCACACATCACATGTGTGAGGAAGGTTAAAGGGTCCATCAAAGGGTCTTCTTGAGGCATCATGTTTGTGTTTTGATTTTGTGTCACCTTTTCTTGCTTAACAAACTTCCCTTTGTCTTCTATCATTGGCATTGATTGTTGGTTAGATTTTTGTTGCTTCTTCACCATTAAGTATAAGATACCATTGAACATGCAGTGTGAAGAAGATGTATCCTGAAAAATTCACAACACTGGAAGAAATGTGAATGCAAATGAAAATAAAAAAATCTCAAAGTAGCTAATGCAACTAAAATAGACATTTAATTGATTAATATTCAGCAAAGGTGCCAAAAACTTGATATGTGTTAATTATACAGAAAAATATCGCTAGCAAGTGCACTAATCGTATCAAGTAATAGTTCAACGGTGAGTTGAATATCGATCCAACGAGGACTAATATTAACTTTATCTATCTAATTCCAATAACTAAAAGAAGATGGCATGGGTTTTTAGGAAAGATAATTTTTGAAAAGAAAAATATAAAGAAAAAGCAAAGAAAATTTTTGATGACAATAACCTCTAGGTCAAAATTAGATAAATTAAAATCAAGAGAAATTCAATTTCACCATTAGATTAATCAAGTTTAGTTCCTCTCTATGTTGCCAATCTTATCTATTGAAAATTAAGATGCATTAATATATAGCTACTAGGTGGGTCGTTCCTCTCTAGGATGCCAATATCACAGACCACACACTCTCCAGGATGCTATTCAAATGTGACATTAAATTCTTCGAGTTCAAATTTCAAAAATCAAGTTTTGAAACAGAACTCACTATTTTTCTCCAAGATACTAGAAATGATTCAAAATCTCAGAGAAATCATAAAATAGCATTAAACAACTTTCATGTGCATAGAAGATTGGAGAACTAAAATAAATAAAATCAAGAATTAAATGTGCTTCTCTTACAATAAAAATTCTACTCCACAAAAACAAATTGAGAAATTACAGGGATTTTATCATTCAGAATAAAGAGAGAGAAGAGTAATTAAGAAGCAAAAACACCTAAATGATTTTCTCCTTTGAAATCTTCTACAACAAATTCTTCTTCTCTAAAGTCAAGCTTTAAGTTGAGATTTTTTACACAAATTCAAGTCCTGTTGCATATGATCCTGGTTAGCTGCATCCTCTCAAAATGAGGCTTTGATAGTGTATTTATAGGTTTCCAATAGATAGGAAGAGTTCTTTGATGTCAAAACTTGGTTTACAACAGATAGGCTTGAATCCATGATCAAAATCTCCAAAAAATAACTCAAAAGAACTTCACAAATTAATTTTTTATTTTTTCGGGAATTGTCACAGCCCATGACAGACTAGTCACGACCGTGACCGAGACTTGAGTACCCAAAAATGTATCTGGGGCATGTCACGACCATGAAAATGAGTTTCACGATCGTAACTCGGACTAAAAACTGTATTTCTATTGAGTGTCATGGTCATGACATTCGACTAGTAACTCCTCCTAGCCTTGACTTGAATTTTGGTCATGAAAAGTGAGGAAAAATGATTATTTTTTGTTCGATCACGACCGCGATATTCTTTCATGTCCATGACCAAATGCGCTCGAAGATGTCCCATAATGAAATCACGATCCCGAGCTCGTTAACCCTGAATTGAGTGTCATTTTTTCAATCTCTTCGTACTTTTCCTCCTAGACAATAAAATTCAACAAATCGGGTGGTTTTTTATTTTAAAATAAATAAATGCAAAAAAGTACATAAAATAATGCATACAATGTAGAAATGAGTGAAATTTGGACCAAATATGTTACGAAAAATATGACTACACTCATCAAATGTCCCAGAGCAATAATTTTGAGTTTAATAAATCTGAAAAGTCTAGCTTTGTGGCTGGTTCCTAATTTAGGTACAATAACCCATTCAATAACAATTACAATCCAAGGTGAAGAAATCATCTCAACCTGGGACAAGGCAACAGATTCATTCCTCTCCCACAAAACTCCCAACATCCACCTACTGAACCAAAGAACAACATGGAAGAGATACTAATCAATTTCATGACTACTGTGTAGGCCAATGTGACAAATCACGATGCGTCCATTCACAACCTTGAAGTACAAGTAGGTGATGCATGCTAACTTAGTCATATTTTTCATATCATGTTTAATCTAATTTTCATTAATTTCATGGTCACATGCATTATTTTTTCTATCATTTTACTTCAGTTTAGTTTTCAGAGTTAGAGTCTGCATAATATTGTGTGTTTTGGTGTCTAGGGCATTTGGCAGAATGACGGAGAAAGACTATGATAATTTGGACTGAAATTAGAGATAAATTAATAAGAAAATTGGAAGTCACGAACATGACAGGAGAGTCACACCCGTGAGCGCAAGTGGTGTAATCTGACGAATTTTCACGAACTATGAAAAGGAGTTTCATGGCAGTGAAATCGATGATAGAACAAAGAGCCGTGACCCGCATAAGTCACGACCATGACATATGAGTCATCATCCATGAAATATTTTAAGATAGAAAATCACCTTTCGGTCAGGACCATGAATCTAGTTTCATGGGATTGACATCGTCTGATACTGATGACCAGTTAAGATCACGATCATGACAATCCTATCATGAGATTGAAACTTCTCGAGATTAAGTTAGTGCCTCAATGTTGGAGAAGAAGTGAAGCATTGCAGCAAATTTATGAAGAAGACAATTGTATATCTATCAAATTTCTGTATTCTTTTTAGTTGTAAATCTTTTTTCCTTATTATTTTCGAAGGATGGACTCCCTTGTATCTTATTTTTTTTATGGAGGATTTTATTATAAGGGAAAAACCTGTTGAACCCTTGTTATAATTAATTTTAGTTTATTAATTATTTTATGAGTATGAATGTTGTGTCTAATGCTTTTCACGATTTCTCTAAAATTTTGATCTTCGCTAACATCCTGGAGAGAACTCTTAGTTGTTTTGGAACTCTGAAATTGATTTTTGAAAATTCTATTCGAAGTACTGCACCAAAATCCTAGTTAGCATGCTCGAGAGGAATACTTTAGGTGTAAGGTATGTAAGATCAACATTCTGAAGAGGAATGGTCCATAACATAGGAACTTCATTGTAACACATCCCAAAATCCTACTAGATTAGATTGTCATCTTGGAGAGGAATAGTCAGGTCTCTTATATTTGAGAAAGTTGGTTCATCTTGGAGAGAGCCATAGTTTTAGGTAGATCCTCATTCTCATAAGAAATTAGATTGATGCGAAAAATGTTGAACATGCAAATTCAAATGCTAGCAAGTGCACTAGTCGAACAGGTAATAAAGTGAAAGAGTAGAGTGTCGAACCCACGAGGACTAATGTAACCTAGCCTTGTCTAATCCCGAAAGTAATAAATAAAAGATTTAATTTTAGTTTTGATTCAGAGATGAAAAGATAAGAAAAGATGAAATTTCAGAGATAAGGTCAGATAAGATCAACTCAGATTAAATTGGAAGATTTAGGTCTCTCTCTCACCACTAATTTAGATTGACAAGATTTGCTCCTAATGATGGACTAAGTTCTACCTAAGATATGATCTCCTAAACAGGCGCAATCACCTACCCTAGACTCAGATTTGTTGAGGATGTTCAAGCGAATCCACCTCAAATAATTCCTAATCTAAGATGCTTTAACGATGCAAAAACTTATACTATTGACCGCTTAAACAAGTCTAATCAACATGCCACACAATCTGAATCTCCCGCGAGTAATCAGATTGAGACACAAATTGCTATGACTTAGAACTCAAAGATCAATCTCTCCTAATGCTCAGACCAATGAAATCAATTACATTAAACAGTTAAGAATTAAATCTCATGATCGTCACAGGGAAAAAAAGCATTAAAAACAACAATTGTGTTCTAAAAGAAACAAATCAATAAAACTCAATCCAAAATAGGTTTCAGAAGTTCCTAACAAAGGTAACTAAAATAGGAAATAGGTCTTCCGAAATAAAATAAGAATCAAACTATGTAGATCTCTGCAGAAGATCTTCAACTCTTCGCTCTAACTTCGCCTCCAAAAGATCTGAAATCTGCTCAAGGCTTCGGGTAGATCTTCTCTGGTTTCCTCTCTTCAAATTCGTCACTCCTCTGTAGAAATAATCTGGGTATCTCTCTATTGTATTATCTCCGTTCTATAAAATCATATATCTTCTGGTTCAGCCTCCTTTTTATACCCTAGGGTTTCATAGTAATCTGCAGTAATCTCGATCTCGATCAATGGCTGTGATAGAATCCCTTTAAAACTCCTTCAAATATGATAAATAATATTTCCTTTTGATCCCCAAAGAGTTCGGATAGGTCTAGAAATCTTTTTCCATCAAAATTCCTCTAGAAGATTCGAGTTTGAGTGAAAACGGATGAAACTGCGCGTGTTGTTATGGGCTGTAACAGATTTAATGGGCTGTAACAGGGTCTGTCACAGCCCGTGATGAAATGTTGTGACCCGTGAAACTCCATATCACGGCTGGTGATGAACTGTAACGTCCCGTGACTCGGGATATTTGACGCTGGAACTTGCATTTTCCATGACTTACGGCCTGTAAAACAATGTAACGACCCGTAACACCTGGGAATTCTGAAATTGGAGCTTCTGAAAGGCTCGTAAAGTTGAAGTTGCGGTCGTGACCTTCTTCATAACGGCCCGTAATGGTTCATAATGGCTCGTAACGTTTCGAGTTGAACTTGAATTGGCTTCTGGAGTTAGCCATGATGATGTAATGGCTCGTGACGCTGAATTTGCTGCGTTTATACCTTCATCACAGCCCGTAATGACCTGTCACGGCCCGTGATGAGTACTGAAAATTAATTTCCTTTGTTCCGAATGCGCCCATTTGCGAGTTGATTCCAGAACTTAGCCTTCTTAGTTAATTTCCTACAAAATATTCACCAATAAGAGTAGAATCATGACTCGAAAGAATATGAATAAATAATGACTAAAATAGATGCATCTGTTGCCAAAATGACTCAAAATTATGCCTAATGCAGGCCCTAAAATATGTTATAAAATGCATGCATCATAGATAAACTTTGATTAAAACCTTCAGTGAAGTTTTGTTTATCTCTACTCATCTTTATTCATCTTGGTCTAGTGCTCGATGTCATCATAAATATAAATTTATCATTTATCTTATCATTTTTATCTTATATTATCTTTTGAGAAAAACAATTTTATCCAAACTCATGCCCATCTCCTATTAGTTTGTGGGATTAAATTAGGATAAGAATAGAATTCTCGTATGAATGATACTCTGCTCAGAGGAACTATTACTTTATCACTATTAGTTACTTGCTAGCGATATTTTTAGGCCATATTAGCACGCATCAAGTTTTTGATGCGGTTGTTGGGGATTTTTATTACTCATCTTATCTTATTTCTATAGTAAACATTTTTTTAATATACGTCCTCCAGGCAAAGGTATAGAGAAGAAAGAATAATGAAAAAATTGTGGCTCACAAATTTTCTAAAATAAGGAAATTTAATTAGCAGAAAGGGTGATTTGAGCATTGGAGAGCTTTTACATGGATATAAAGGCCTGCCCCACTAAAACAACCACTAATTTGTGAATTTATGTGGCACTAAATATTATATATGCCAAATCCCAGTCTTTGTACGAGAAGGCATGTGGCCTCACCACTGCTTGCCATCACCACTCTCAGAATCGAGCTGACTTTTATTGTTTCATCCTTTATTTTAAGAATCTAACCCAGGTTAATATAGAAAAATAATAAATTATCAAAAGTAGTCTTGCTTATTGCTTAAACTCATAACATAGATTTGACCAAATAATTTTAAGTGTAGTAACTCTAATGGTTTACTTGTGATTTTGAAAGTCTTTGTATGAAAAGATTCTTTAGTTTGTTTATTCCTGTAATGGATGATGCCAAGACATATTGCTCCGATGCCAATTTGTTGCAAAAATTGATGAGAGAAGAAATTAAATGAAGACGAGGAAATCAATGTTTAATGAGGTTCACTCCAAATTGTAATACTTCCTCGGACAAAAGCAGATATTTATTCCAAATTAATTGGAGAATTACATAAAGAATATCTGTGAGCCACATGTAGGGAGGATCATCACCCCATGATCCTCCCTTGGGTTCTAGATGGGTGACACAAGCCACCCCCGATAGGATATTAGATGGGAATTACCCCGTGGATATTTAGATGGGGATACCCTTGAGTTTACATCTCCCCTTCATATATAGCCGACTTGAATCCTAAACTCCTACATCAACTAGGAAATCTCAAATCGTAGAGATAAATAAAATTCTAACTAAATAAAAAATATAGTCCAAATTAAATAGGTTACAAATTGAATTTCAAACTTCAATATGAGTTCAAGTCAAATTCTACAAATTCTCCCGATGACTTGAATTTCTCCCATGACAATAGAACTTCTAAATTCTGCCAAAAGATTCAGATAAGTATGACCATCATCCACCTCGTCCATAGATTCAGATGGGCACTGTTCGCCTTGTCACATTTAGATTCATATCTGCTCCGCTCGTGGATTTGGATAGACATAATCAACTTGGTCCGCCATCCACAGATACATATGGTTGTGGTTCACTTGGTTCAACGTAGATTTTCATTGCCACAACTTGTATAGCTTATGATGCGATTTAATTATAGTAGCAAGTGCAATAGTCGATCAAGTAATAAAGTGTATGAGTAGAGTATGAAACCCATGAGGACTAATGCAACCTAACCTATCTTATTTCAAGAGTTGATAAAGAAAATAATCAACTTGTGACAAAAAATGACTTTTATCCAAATAATAGAAAATCAAAAGAGAAGATAAAATTTATCAGATGAGACATGATAAGATGAGATAAGATCAAGTTGAGAGATTAAGGGCTCTGTCTCACCACTAAGTCAGATTGGATCAATTTTATGCACAAGTCGTTTCTAATGATGAATAAGTTTGCTGAAGATGTGACCTTCTAAACATGTGTAATCACCTATTTTATATTCATATCTATGGAAACATTCAAATAAATCCACCCAAATTAGATCCTAATTTAAGATGCTTGAAAATTGCAAAACTTATACTATTAGTCGCTTAATCAAGTCCATCTTAACTAGAATATCAAACGAGTAATCTAGATTATGACACAAGATGCTTTGACTTAAATTAAAAGACCAATTTCTTCATATGCTCAAAACAAAGAAATTAATTACATAACTAGTCAATAATAAATTTCATGATCATCACAAAGAAGAAAGAGCATTAGAAGAGGCATTCTTGTTCTAAAAGAAACAATTAATTCGAATCCAATCTAAGATAGAGTCTAGAAACTCCCTAATATAGAACTTCTACATAATAAAAAAATTAAAAAAATGAAAAAAAGAGAAAATTGTTAATCTTAATTAATAGAGAAAAAAATAATCAAAATCTAACTTCAGCCTTTGATCAGCAGCACAACGTTCTCTCTGATGTATCACACTCCTTTTCTTTTCTTCTTGATCTCAATAGATTTTTTCAAGCTTTGGTATTTAACATCATATATAAGAGAGATCGGGGGTTTTCAGAAGAGATTTAGAGAGAGAGAGAGAGAGAGAGAGAGAGAGAGAGAGAGAGAGAGAGAGATGAAGAAGCCAAGGCTTTTATTTATAGGGGAAGGAAGAATTAAGAATTTTTAGGATTTAATTTCATCTTAAACTCCTCTTTTTGATGGAACTAACCAAAAATCACCTTGTCTTAGGATTATTTGACGACCATGAAAATGATTGTCACCACCATGAAATTCACGTTCGTGACTGAGGATTCAAAGATGTTTTTTTCACTTTACTGAGGTCATATTTTCATTTCAATGCCCGTGACAAGGATTTCATGACCGTGACCAATAAAAGAAAATAATTTTCATATTTAACGACCATAAAAGTGTCTGTCACGGTCGTGATCTAGACTCTAGCACAAATTAGTACCTTGAAATTGCAATTTTGCCTTCATTTTAACTTCAAATTGAGTGCAATTATTTTTGTTAGCTTTTTTTCTTCTCCGCGTGCTTCCTAATAAAAAAAACAAAAATATTGAATATTTTTTAAATAAAAATAAATAAATACAAATATTCTCATAAAATGATGCATGCTATGCAAAAATTATCGAAAAATGAATTGGATATGCTCTGTATGTTAAAAATGACATGCATCAGCTCACCTGTTAATATAGATGGGCGTGGTCGGTTGGTCTATTCATAAGTACTTATTTTACTTGCCTGCAACTTCAAAGGATGTGTTCTATCTAGCTTTCCTGTAGATTCAGATAGATAGGATGTTGATCTCGTATACATATTCAGATGTGCACATTTAACCTACAAATTGAGGTGGATAGACCTCTTGGCTCGCCCGCAAATTTAGATGAGCACGATGAACCCATAAATTTAGATGGTCACGCCCTCCAAGCCCACCCACAGATTTAGATGAGCATGATCAATACGCTGATTAAGATGTCCTTTGCTTGATCCATAGATTCAGATAAGCACAATCAACCCGTAGATTCACATGGACAAGCCCTCTTGTCTACTCATATATTTAGATGAGCGCAACCAGTTTGACATATCCGGATATTTTTAATGAGCCTGCCTGGCTTGCAGGGCAAGACTTTCCCATAGTTTCAAATGGACGTTACTCGCTTGGTTCATTCGCAAATTTAGATGAGCAAGCTTCATTTGGCATGCTCACATATTTGGATTAGCGTAACCCGTTTAGCATGCTTGAAAATTTAGATGGGTGCAATCAACTTGCAAATTCAGATGGACAACTCTCTTAGCTCATCCATAGATTGAGACGAGTGCTACCAATTTGACACATCTGGAGATTCAGAAGAGTGTGTGTAGTTTGTATATTCAGATGAACGAGCCACGTTGCATGGCACTGGCATTGACGCCCTGCCAATGTGGCACTAGTACCCTTCCTGTGCGATGGTGATGCCCACCTTGTGTAGTACCGCGTGCCCATGACCATGACGTGACTGCCCACTTGATGGCAATCCTCTGCCTGCTTGGTGCCGCATGCCTATGCCACACTAGCCAGCAAGAGAAAGCGCGCTGGTGGGGCAGTGCAAGCCCATATTGTGTTAGTGCTTAGCGTGTGCCATGTCGCATGCCCATGGCGTGTCAATCAGCATTGCAAAGTGCCCACGTAGCGGCACAAACACATGTGGTTGCGACGCCTGTGTGGCTTCATATGCCCATACTGCACCCCCTGTGTGGCAAGTCGCAGCACGGGCCTGTGCACTGACGACACCCTCCATGTGCGACGTCGCCATCTCCGCTCTTGAATTTGTCCTCATAGAGTTATCGTTGATGCATTCTCTTCACTCGATGATGAACCTGAAAGCTTTGATAATCATCTCTACTGGATAATCATCTTTCGATACTAATACCATTTTGTTACAAATGGTACCAAGACATATTGATTTGATACAAGTTTATTGTGAAAATTGATGAGAGAGAAGAAATCACACACAAACAAAAACACCAATATTTACCAAGCTTCACCCCAAACTAGGTTACTTCCTTGAGCAGAAGCAAATATTTATCCAAAATCAATTGAACAGTTACAAATAGAATATCCTTGGGCCATCTGTAAGGAGCATCATCAAGGATCCACATCACCTTCCCTTAGGCTCTAGATAGGCAACGAAAGCCACCCCAGATGAGATATTAGATGATAATTAACCCATGGATGTTACAAACAGAGATTACAGATGGGGATACCCTTTAAATATAACCTTTTGAATATGAACTCCTACATCAACTAGGAAACCTCAAATTCTAAAGATAAATAAAATCAACTAAATAAAAAATAGAGTCCAAAACAAATAGGCTACAAATCTAATTTTAAACTCCAATATAGATTTAAGTCAAATTCTAACAATTAACCATGTATGAATCACAAAAAAAATATCTGAGTGACTCAACTTGGGCAGATCTCTTACTCTATCATGCTTAGATAGTTTACATAGTGATTCAATGTTCCAGTGCCCTAGTATTTGAAGTCACATGATAGAATCATCAACTATTCTTCTGGGACATTTTTCATTAAGCATATCATCAAAATCAATTGTATACCCATTGTGATGTCTTTTTTCTATGTACCAGATTTTTTTTATTTTGTCCTAATAGTGCAATTATAAGATTCAAAACAAACAAATATTTTCTTGTCACACAATTGACTGTTATTAATCAGGTTATGCTTAATTTTTTTTAATCAAGATAAAATTTTCAATAAGAATCTTACCATTGTTATATACGTTATCTATTTTGACCCTTTTAAAGACCATTGTCACCTTAGGTGACATGTCATCCAGTGATTATAGATATGAAGATGATGAAGCTTGACTTGCTTCCTATCATGTGATTGGAACAACCATTATCAAGATACCATTTGCCTTTTCTTGCAGCCTTCAATCCCTTATCATGGAAACACAATAAGATGATTTACTATTTTTGTAACCATGATTCTTTATATCCAATTTGGTTAGTAGTTTTAAGAATCCACACTTTCTTTTTAATGTAGAACTGTTCCACATAGTCATTTGTATCATGAGCTACTTTCTTGCAGTTTCAACATCCTTTTACACTAATGTCTTCTTGACATTGTTGAGTTAAATGACCAAAAAATTGCATCGAACATTAGATTCACTAGATTACATTCCTATTTTTGAAGCCATAACAAATTCTAAGATTACATTGTCTTTTTAACCTTCTTTTGAGATTTTTTGTACCACTAGGACCTGCAATGTTTCTAGAACAAGCATAAACATTAGATTCACTAGATGAGTTATTAGTTGACAGATTAAGACTCTACATTACTATTTCATTAATCACCTTCAACTTGCTATACTATTGCGTTACATGCAAATCTTTGTAGATTTTGTTTCAGTACTCTATTTGATCAATAAATATGTCAAGGTTGGACATTGTTTTATACTTATTTGTGTTTCGAAATAACATACTGTCACATTCAACATTCCTCATTTCATCTAGACTCTTTATTTTTGCCCTATAGATGGTATTTATTCCTTCAACTCATAAGAGAATTTTAACTATTCTAACTCAGTCTTTTTGTTTATCTCTTTTAAATGTACATAAGTTTGTATCGCGCTTTCAATATCTTCAAAAATGTTAAAATCTTCACCAAACACAGCATTTACCTCATCTTGAGTTTCAGACATGTTGGCTTGTAGTTTTGAGGGGTAGGTACTGCAGTCATTAACTCTTCAACAGAGTCTTTAGAGTAAGGCATGAATTCTTTCTTATCTTCTTTGTTATCACTCTTATTACTGGTTGCATCAGTATCAAAAACGTCTCAGGAGGCCTTTACCACCTTCTTCCTTCGGTGGCCATCTTTTTTGGGTCTCCTTTCATTCTTTCTTCACATAAAGTGTCCTGACTTATTGCTCTCATAGCAGATTGAGTTCTTCTTCATGATTCTATGCTTCATACATGCATGCTTATTGTTTTTGAAATTAGTGTTCTTACCCAGGTTACGAAGGATTGCCATAGGTTTTATGACTTATCTACTTCTTCAATGGCTTTGAATAACTTGAGAGCCATATTCTACTTTTTGTGACTCTTCTCTTCCTCTAGATTTTTCTCAAGTTTTTTTTTTTCAAATGATATGCTGTAAGAGAGCTTATTATCTCTTTGAATGTGCACTTCTACAATTTCTTCTGTTCAAGTATAAATATGATGGTTTCCCATTTTGGAGATAGTGACCAGAGAAAGCTTTGAATCTTGTCTAATGTGATCTTTGACTCACCTAGGGTTGTTAGTCCATGAATAAGAATATTCAAACAAGATTGTAACTTAATCAAGGACTCACCTAGTTGCATTTGAAATTCATTCAATTGCTTTTTCGACATCAAGATTCTAGAACACCTTATCTTCTTTGTACCTTATTGTGCTATGAAGAGAGTTCTCCAGATTTTATATGTTGAGCTATAAAAGGACAATTTAGAGCATTTGTAACTTTGATATGAAAAGTCAAACATGCTTTCCCACTCACATGCTTTTGAAGAGAGCTCCAGATTTCAGATGTTAAGCTATAACTTGAAACATGATTAATCTCTGCAGCATCCAAAGGACAATATAAAGCATTTATAACTTTCATATCAAAAGTCAAACTTGCTTTTTCACTCACAGTTTGCTCTACTAATGGTGTAGGTATGTGTACTTCTTCCATCTTGGTAGGACCAATATTTTCATAATCGGACCGGAGAATGGATCGAACGTGCAACTGGATCGCGATTGGATCAGTCTGATCAGATGCGACTAGGTTAAATAAGATTTTTATTAAAATAACGTTATTTTTAGTAATCTAAAACATATATAACAACTATACTATATAATGTTGGAAATGAATCTTGACTTATAGAGTTTGATTAGGAGTTGATTTGTATTAGGATTAGAAGATTAGTTTAGATGGATTAAGTTTTACGTAACTTTTTCTTCTCTGTTTTCTTATCTCTTTGTTTTTCTGTGCTGCTATACTTCGCCGATGTTATTGTTCCTGGGCCAACAGTTGGTATCAGAGCGAGGTTCGAGTCCCGGCGCCGACTCTGCCATCACCCGACGACGCGTAGTGCTGTGGAGGCGGATCTTGGAGAACAGGGGTTTGACGCCAAGGAAGTTGCTGACAGCATCTTCTTCCTTGGCCGCCTCCAGCTAGCGGATAGAGAAGAAAGAGCCAATTGGCTCAGTGCAGAGAACGGACCTGTCGAGAAGATATGCCATCCTCCTCGTCTTCCTTATCTACACCTTCGTGAGCGGGTTTGCGTGGTCATGAGGGGCTGCTGGGGTGGCGGCTGCCTAGTCAAATCTACTGCTGGTGATCTGGTCGGAGGTGCAAAGGAGAAACACAGTGACAATGGAAGTGGCAGACCCAACGCCGACAACGCACATGACGGCACCTTCACCTCCTCGCACGTGGCCGGAGACTTGGAAGAAGACGCAAAGGCCTGGCCAAAACGCAAGTGGCGACATCTGTCACCTAAACAAAGCAAGCTACGTATTGTTGGAGATTAAGAACCAATAGGAAAATAATTCTACAAAAACATAAGTCAAAGAACAATTGGATAAAAATAAAATTACTTTCAACTTGATTGCATTAAAATTCTGAAAATAAAGTGGCCTATAAATAGGCATACAATGGAGAAAATGCAAAATAAGAACATGAAGATAGTGTCTAAAAAAGTGGGAAATAACATGGCCACAAATACCATGATTACAAACAAGACATGGGACACACACTAGCACCACTAACAACACCACTAACACACTCTTGCAACACCACTAACAACACTCTTACAACCCACTAACAACACCACTAAAAAATAAGTCATGCCATGTTGGCGCTGATGTGGACATTATTTTGAATCACATTTCAACACTCTCCCTTGATTCAAAGCTGCAAACTCCGAGTAATTGTCTGAAAAAAATATGCTTGCGCACAGGAAGAGCTTTGGTGAACAAGTCTGCCATTTGTTCATCTGTGCCACAAAATTCTAACTTAATTTGCTCCTCTTCCACCAGATCACGAATGAAGTGATGACGTATCTCAATATGTTTTGTTCGTCCATGCAGAACTGGATTTTTTGTCATTGCTATTGCTGATTTGTTGTCACAAAAAATAGTCGTTGCTTCACTTTGATGTTGATGAAGATCCAATAAAAGTCTTCTTAGCCATATAACTTGACAAGCAGCCGATGTTGCAGCAATGTACTCTGCTTCAGAAGATGAAAGAGCTACTGTTGCTTGCTTCTTTGAACTCCATGATATTGCCCCAGATCCAAGGCTGAAAATATTTCCTGAAGTACTTTTTCTATCATCCAAAGAACCTGCCCAATCACTATCAGTAAAGCCAAATAATATGAAATTAGAGACTTTAGAATACCAAATGCCAAAATCTTTAGTCCCAATAATATAGCGTAAAATACGCTTGGCTGCTCCAAGATGATGTTTTGATGGTGAATGCATAAATCTGGATACAACACTAACAGGAAAAGAGATGTCTGGCCTTGTATGAGTCAAATATATTAATCCACCAATCAAACTTCTAAATGTTCTCTCATCAGCATGACCTGTACCATCATCAAATCTAAGCTTTTCATTCACATTCATAGGAGTAGCATCAGCTTTGCAATTCAGCATATTGAACCTATTAAGAAGATCATTAGCATATTTTTTTTGAGAAATAAATATGCCGTCATTTCCTTGCTTTACTTCTAGTCCAAGAAAATAATTCAATAGGCTCAAGTCAGTCATCTCAAAATTCACCATCATGCATGTTTTAAAATCATCTACAAGTAATTGAGAAGATCCCATATAAAGCATGTCATCAACATAAAGACAAACTATAATAAATTCAGACCATTTTTCTTTCAAATAAAGTGTTGGCTCAACTTCACTTCTTTATATATCTTGTTGTTTTCATAGGCATTGCTCCGGAACTCGTCGAGCTCGTTCGATTTGAGTAGTCCCTCTTTTCCTGACTCACTGGGTCAAAGTTCAGGAATTTTGTGGCCCAGTAGGCACTGTGTTCCAATTCCACAGGTAGATGACAAGTCTATAAGAGGACATCCCAATTGGAGTTTTATATGCAGTCCGTTAGGCCCAGAGTGCATCATCCAGCTTGAGGGACCATTCCTTTCTGGATTAATTGACTGTCTCCTCTAGTATTCTTTTTGTTTCCCTATTTGAAACTTCCACCTGACCGCATGATTGAGCATGATAAGGGGTGCTCAGCTTGTGGGTCACTCAAATCTTGCCCAACATATTCGTAAATAAGCGATTGCAGAAATGTGAGCCCTTGTCAGAAATTATGGATATAGCGGTACCAAATATGGTGAAAATGTTCTTCTTTATAAATTTCACCACCACCTTTGAATCATTAGTGGGTGAGGCCGGTAACTCTACCCACTTGGACACATAGTCGACGACAACTAAGATGTACTCATTGTTAAAGGATTTAGGAAAGGGCCCCATAAAATCTATGCCCCAAACATCGAATAATCACAATATTATATATTTTGTAAGGGCATCTCATTCCACTTAGATATGTTACCGTCCTTTGACAACGATCACAAGACTTGCAAAATAATTGGACATCTTTGAATATTGTGGATCAATAGAACCCACTCTCTAAAATTTTAGCAGTTGTCTTGTTAGGCCCAAAATGTCCTCCAGCTTCTTTTGAGTGACAACATTCTATTATGTTGTGGACTTCCTTATCAGGAATGGAGCGTCTGATGATCTGATCAGCACATACCTTGAACAAGTAAGGGTCCTCCCATATATAATGTTCACGCCAGAGAAAAACTTTCTTTTCTGTTGTAAGGTCCTTCCAGTAGGTATCCATCCCCTTGCTAGAAAATTGGCAAAGTCAGCAAACCAGAGAGAGTTTGCAATCAACCTAACATTGAAAATGTGCTCGTATAGGAAGTCTTCCAAGATGTCTATTTCTTTAGTGGGTGCAGCCTCCAATCATGAGAGGTGGTCCCCTACCACATTCTTTTTTCTCTTCTTGTCTCTCACTTCCACGTCAAATTTGTAGGATCTAGAATGACACCAAGAGGGGGGTGAATTGGTATATTAAAACTCTTTAGTTCTTCTTCGTTTTAATCTAGATGTGCTATGATTAGCGGAAGCAAACAAGTATAAGTATAAACACAAATAGAGAAAGAAGAGTAAGAAGAACAAACACAAAGTTTGTTATCGAGGTTCGACCGAACTCCTGGCCTACGTCCCCGCTCCGATCTTCTCCACGAGATCTTCGGAGTTCACTATGTCCTTCTTCAAGAGTGAAGGCTCCCTACAAATCTCCTTTCTTGTACTGAGGACAAGGAGAACAACCTCTTACAATATAATCTCTCAAGCTCTCTTGAACCCTTCTCAAAGGGGA
>LTAE01007375.1:6019-22931 GCA_001647135.1 Pontederia paniculata
GGACGACCTCTCCTCTGCTTAGCCAAGACCATTCTTCGACTAAGTCTTCACTGGGTGTCCACTTCTCCTTGGACCGCCCGTTCTTCATCCTTTCGTTGTACGGGTGTTGCCTTCGGTCGCCCATTCTCATCATCGGGCGACCTCTCCTGTTAAGCCCATTTTTTCGGTCGTCCCCTTTATATCTTTGGTCGACCCTTCAGACTCTGACTCCTCTTCACATGCATTTTCCTTCAATATTGGTCGACCACTTCATACGCTTAGGAAGACCACTGCACACATATAGTTCTTCTAATATGTCTTATGCGTGCATAGGTCGTCTGTTCCTTTAGCTTTGGTCGACCTATCAACTTCTGAACTTGAACATCCTGTTTCAGAAATCAGCTCAATAAGTTCATTAGTTCAAAACTAAGTTCCCTTACAAATTTGTGATCATCAAAATAATCTTGGGATCCTAGATTCAACATCTTTTATTTTTTTTCTTGAGGACAATCAAGTATCCAAGCTTAGAGATGTTTGATGCGAGCAAAAATATACATATTGCACACATCTATTTCATATAATTTTCCTACTATTTTACGTTAATTCATGCATTATTTTATTTACTTTAGTTGATTTTTTTTATGAGTCAGATTCTACTTAAGTGTTATTTATGATTAATTTTCAGGCCTAATGACCTCAATTCATGGCAAATATTACAAAGGGGACGGATCGTGTTCAACTAGTTATGAAATTGACATTTATCCACTTACCAAAATGGTCTGTGTTTTACCTCAAACAGGTTGTTTCCAATGTTATTTAAGAATTGTTTGTGTTCACGCTGTGATCAACTCAAAACGCTCGTCTAGATGCTGCCACGTGTCGTCATCATAGAGCAACATTAGTCGTGTTCAATGTCGTGTTGTATTCAAACTCGAAGATTCACCAAAACGGTCCGTTTCAGCAGAAAATGGATTGTTTTCTCTCATAGTTAAGTTGGTGGCTGTTTCGAAGACTGTTATGAAGTCATGTTCAATCAAGACTCCTCCTAGCCGTCTGATTCTATGTTTAACTCATAATTTTCACCTATAAATAGGACTTCATACAATCATAGAAGAGATAGATGAGAGGATAAAAAAACTCAGAGACTCCTCATATTTCTACATATTTCTGAAGAGTTGAGAAGACAAACATTGGAGGAGAAGCCTACGAGCCAGATTGAAGATCTAGAAGACGACAAGATTCTACATATTTTATTTATTTTCTATTCTTATTTCTTGAGGCTTAATATTATTTTATTACGTGTTTAAGGATAAATTCTGTTGAACCCTAATTATTACTTGGATTAGAATATTTTATTTCGCTAGGTAAAAATGGTTCGTTTCCTTAAGAAAATGGCCCATTTTCATCTCATTTTTTGGTCCCATTTTTCTTGTCTCATTGGCAATGAAACACACAGAAGCAAATGAGATGGCCTAAAAATGGGACAAGAAAAGGAGATGAAAATGAGCAGTTTTCTTAAGGAAATGGACCCTTTTACCCAATGAAATAAAATATTCTAATCCAAGTAATAATTACGGTTCAACAGAATTTATCCTTAAACACGAAATAGAATAATACTAAGCCTAAACAAGTATAGAAAACAAACAAAATTTGTAGAATTATGTCGTCTTCTAGATATTCAATCTGGTTCCTAGGCTTCTTCTCCAATGTTTGGCTTCTTAGCTCTTTAGAAATTTGTAGAAATATGAGGAGTCTCTGAGTTTTTCTTATCCTCTCATCGGCCTCTTATATGGTTGTATGAAGGCCTACTTATAGGTGAAAATTCTGAGTTGAACAAGGAATCAGGCGGCTAGGAGGAGTCTTGATCGAACATGACTTCATAACCTTCGAAATGGTCACCAACTTGACTATGAGAGAAAACATATGTTTTTTGCTGAAACCGCCCGTTTTGGTAAATCTTTAAGTTTGAATACAACACGACATTGAACACGGCTAACGTTGCTATGTGATGATGACACGTGACAACATCTAGACGAGCGTTTTGAGTTGATCACAGCGTGAACACAGACAGTTCTTAAACAACATTGGAAACAACCTGTTTGAGGTAGAACACATACCGTTTTGGTAAGTGGATAAACGCCAATTTCATAACTAGTTGAACACGGTCCGTTTTCATACGACACGACCCTTTTAGTATCAAAATTTCTGAATGAACATGACTTGATTCTCCCCTTTGTAATATTTGCCATGAATTGAGGTTATTTGGCCTGAAAATTAATCACAACGAACACTTAGGTAGAATCTGACTCGTAAATAAAAAAATCAACTAAAGCAAATAACATAATGCATGAATTAACGTAAAATATTAGGAAAATAATATGAAATAGATGCGTGCAATATGTATATTTTTGCTCGCATCAAGAATCAAGAGAGATCTTCAATGATCCATTCAACTTTGAGTTTTTTGTATCTCTATTGTTCTTTGTTTAGGATGAACCCTAAAAATATTCTCATGTTTACTTTTTCTTCTACAGAGTAATCTAGTCTAGGGTTTTACTGAGTTTAACCTTTAATTATGGGTTCCTTTCTATCGAATTAAAAAGTTAATTTTTGATCGTATTCATGTTTAATGTTAATGATTTTCTGAATTCTCATTCTCTTGCATGAGTTATATGCTATCCGAAAGGAAGATCAATTTATACTTGTGTTATGTTAATAAAAAAATTATCTAGATTTCATCATGTGCATGAATATTGTGAGTTAGGAGAAATCAATAGAGCTCTAACTTGTGTAGTCTTCTAAGAGGAAAGTCGAAAGAGCTCTTATATGTACAAGGAATAACTTTAATATTTATCTATGATAACAACTGGAACTAAAAATTTAAAGGATCAGTTTGCACATGTTTAGGGCATAGTAGACAACTTAAACTTGAAATATAGGCGAGTTAAGACTAATTGAATTCCTTCACTTTATCTATTGTTCCATCCCATCCTTACACATAGAGAAATCTATAACTATGTTCTTTTAAATGAGGTATTAATCTTGCTTCTCCATCTAATTGATTCGATATTCATCAATTGTGTGATCACCCTTGTCATTCTTTACTTCCTTTAGTTCGTACATCTAAATTTTTCTTGCCCTTCACTTATTTTTTTATTATATCTAGGTTATGATATTAGTAGTCCTCGAGGGATCAACACTTCTCACCGCTCTGTTATTTACGCGACTAGTATACTTGTGATAAAATTCTGCAAGCATACAAAATCCTATGCAGTAATAAAAAGATTGTACCAATAGAGAAAGATAGTTAAAGTATTAAATTTAGGATGAGATTGCTATTATCTAAACTATAATTAAGTGTGAGATAAATAATTAAAAAGGTGCAAGAATTCAAAATCTAACAATGCTATAACTAAATAGATAGTCAAAGTCATAGGAGTTTCTCAATGTAGAAAAGATTCCCTAGGGTTGAATCCATTTAGGAATATTTGATTTATTTCTTACAAATCATGTTGTAATGTGTTCCGGTGTTGTGTACATAAACTGTCATGCATTTCTTTTTCAACATAATACAATTCTAGTTATCACGAAACATATACATTCTCATGCCATGCATTATCAATTTAACTACATAAAGATCATACGGCAAAAAAATCTTATAAATGAGGCCTATCTCTAGGACAAACATTTACATTTCATTTGACAAGGCTACTGGTCAATAATATGATTTACCAATTGTTGACCAAGATCAATCTAAATGGATAGCTAATCACAATTACATCTAAAAATATAAATTTCCAAGTGAAAATGTCGAATCACATGAATATTTCATAATCCAATCAACCGAAATCTCTAAATTTCATCAAACTCTAAGACATAAAATATCTGGTCGCTCATCATGAAAAATAGAATCATAGATTTCATCACGAAAACAAAACTAATCATATTCGAAAGTTAGAGTATGAAAATGAAAAGGATTACAAAGTACTTCTCGTATCAACAAAAGTGTTGTGATGTCCAAATCTATCCCCCTATCATTCCCTTTTTATATCCCATCCTCCTAGGGTTTCAGTACATGACAAGACTTAAATATCCCTCAGAATAATCACCCAAAAACATTACATATTCGTCAATATGATCGCACAAAAATTCAATACGGGCATAACGATCACTTGCAAAAAAGGCGTCTTCACGTCGATGCGGGCCATATCGACCGATATGATGAGGCGAAATCCTATATGCTTAAACAATACAGGCACATTGTCTAGTACGATTGGCCCAAAATCTTCTCAGGATGAATTTTAATGCACCTGCTCTCGATCAATACAAACATATTCTTTACTATGGGTCGACCATATTAATGCCTCCATACTTGGGTTTTTGTCGTTTCGTCGTGATCTTCTTGTCATGTCAAAACAAATGCAATTGTGTGTAGATCTCTGTAGAATAATCAAAATAAGTATACAAAATCTAAAAAAATGGATTTCAAATGGTGCTTAAATGAGTTTTTTCATGAGTTTATCTAATTCCTCCAAATCAAACTTTTGCTTGTCCCTAAGCAATTAAATTTCATAATCAAATCACAAAAAAGTTCTCACACAGTATATAACAAGTCATAAGAAATATAGCAATGTGCAATTACAATTATCGAAAATTTATACATGTAGATGATAAGAAATAGAGTTTCACTTCTCCTACCGTGAATTCTTTACAAATATCATATTCAGTCCAAAAGATCAATTTTCACATCACTAATATAAGTTCCACGCCTATTATGCATTTCTAATTTCCCAAAAGAGGTTAGACAAGGATGGTGATCATTAACGATCAAAATTAAATTCAATCACACAAGAGAGGTACTTTTATTTTGATTAAAATGTTATGATGAAATAAAATGCATGAGATAGTTTCCCCACAACATAGTCCAAGCTTTTCACCCTTGGTTACTTGGTTGGGTGTTTAAGGTTTGCATACTCTTAATTTTGATTAACGTTTACTTGTGCAATTGAAATCATTAGAGTAGTTATTTGACCATTTTATTCACTTCTCTTTTTTTAATCATGATGCAAGATGCAATGCTTTTAGGTGGAATCCTGTAATTGAGGACACAAATATATTAGCCACGAGCTTCGCTCAGTGGATCTTCCTCATTCTCCTTCTTTTGAGCCTAAACTTTCATGTTTAGATATTCACCCTCATTCTAACTATCTCAAGACACTTTCATACACTCGTAAGCAGGAACATTAGACCTATGACGTCAGTCCCAACCTTTCCTTTCATTTATGGATATGTGAAAGCATTACATATGCATGAAGAAATAAAGCTCATAATATTTTGAAGTTCAAAAGTTTTCATTTCCAATATCATACAATTATCATAACTTGTATACATGTTAAGAATTCATGCACATATAAGACATGCCAAGAATCAACGACAACAAATTAGAACATGCATGCCTCACAGAGCAACTAATTAACTAAACATATTCAATTTAAAATAAAATGGCCTCTTACTAAACACCCACTGAGTCACACTCTCCCGTAAACTTAAATCTAGTAGTGTTTTCAATGCAAAAGAAAGTTTAAAGAAGGGGAATTGGATCTGTTACTAGTTCATTTGTCTCCACTGCTTGATGGAGGAAGGTTGTTGGCGGATATGAAAGGAGATAATTGAAATATTTATTTCTAAGGCTGTCCTACTGTTTAATGTCTTCTATTTAGCTTTTACATGCATAATTAGAGAAAAATGCATATGGTTTCGCTGAGGTTAATTGTCCTTTTAAATAATAATAAGATAATTTACCTTTTATAAAATGCTTGGCAATATCGACAGAATTGAGGCAGCGTCTTAAAGTGAAATATCCGAATGGTTCAAAGATACATAAATTAGGTTCGTTCAAAAAAATCTTCACTGACTTGCCTTTAAATTAATTCAAGCAAATTGGAAGTCAGTTGATCTTGGCAATGTCGACAGAATTGAGGTAGCGTCTTAAAGTGAAATATCTGAATGGTTCAAAGATTCCTGTAAAGTAGGTTCCTTCCAAAAAGCCTTGACTGACTTGCCATTAAACAATTCAAGCAAAAATGGAAGTCAGAGTTGAACTCGGTGATTCCTGAGGCTCATATGTGCGCATGGTGAGAATGGACAGTGAAATTTGAGAATAAAATGATTAGACAAAATAACAAGCCCAAAAGGTCGGACTCAAACATTGATATGGACATGAATTTATAAAGAATAGAAGGGGCATGTGCTGAAAAGTGGAGATCAATGGAGAAAGAACATTAAAATATTACTTGTTTTTAGAAAACTAGAGGAGAATCATTACTCAGTTCAACCATAATCCTATTGATCCTCAGCAAGGAATTGTCATTTTCAGATTTCATAATTACCTACTATGAACCTTTTTTTTCTCACAAACGACTTAATTATCTACTCCTTTTATTATGATTTTTTTTCTGCTAAAGTCTACTCTTTTCGTGTGTGTATATACATATACGTGCATTTTATGACCCCTAAACAACCATAGAGATCGATCGATCTTAATGGCACAATTAGTAGTGACGTTATTTCTGTTCTTTCTCTTGTTTGCTCCTCTGGATGCTGATCCCCGCGGCCGCCGAGGCTCTCTCTTCAGTGGTAGGAGGCGTACGAAGCTTCCCTTCCGATCGTCAAGGGAATACAGTACTGGCATCACCAACCAGAACAGTGGCCGTGCTGGTCTCCAAGCTCGGCTTCGATGGAGCAAAGATGTGCAATACGTTCTGGAGCTCCGCATAGGCAGCCCTGCGCACCATGCCTTGCTCGGAGTCGACACCTCCGACAACTTCATTTGGAACGACTGCCTTCAGAGCTCCATGCAGGACACTGTTCAACCTTACTACCCAGACAGCTCCTATACCTACGGCACCACGCCGTGCAACAGCCAGCAGTGGGAAAACACACTGCAGTTGTACAATTGCGACCGGGTGCCACAGTGCCGATACAACTGCTCGTGGGCGGCGGGTATTCTTGCCAACGAAACGTTCCGATTCGAAGGCGATCCGCGTACGTTATCTTTCGGATGCAATGATGCGGTGCCGTTCAATTACACGGACTCCACTGGTTACGCCGGGATCGGAGGAGGGCCCTTATCTCTGATCTCTCAGCTGTCCTTTTCCAAATTCTCATATTGCTTCACGGACGCTTATAACAACTCTATTTCCAGTTACATGTTCTTTGGTTCCTTCGCAGACTTAGATGACAACGTTAACGTCAAAGATATCAGTACCACCCGGCTAATAAACGATTCGAGCTTCTACTACTACCTCGATTTAGAGGGCATATCAGTTAATTCAAATCGCTTGGCCATCCCGCCGGCGACGCTAAAATACGTAGAGAATTCTAGTGGAACTATAATATATACATCAGACCCACTTACTTATTTGGTGCAGGAAGCTTACGATATCGTAAAGGAGGAAGTGAAATCTTTGACAGACCTACCCTTGTACGAGCAGCAAGACAATGGGGCGTCCGACTTCGTCTTCGATCTGTGCTTCAACTTGACAGCAAATTGGACAAGATTCGACCTCTCTAATGTGACGTTCCACTTGGCTGGAGCAAATATGACTTTGCCCCTTGAAAATTTGTTCTTGGCCTATGATGATGGCGAGGGCACAACTGCGCTTTGCTTGATGATCGTACCAATCGATGGCGCGTATTCGTACTTGGGCAGTTTCCTGCAGCAGAACTTGCAATTCATATATGATCTGAAGAATGAGAAGTTGTCCTTCAGGAGCATTAAGTGCGATCAGCTTCCAGCACACAAAAACGTTGGCATCAAATTCGATTTACCTGACACTACTTTGTGGGGTCTCTTCTTTTTGTATATTCTTCTATTGTAGGTTAATAAATAAAACAGTAGAAGTCTAACTTAATGTATGAGGTATGTATTGCTGATCTATATGATCGAGCTATGTAGAGGTGGTTGTTTTCTTGGATGTGCTTTTGAATTACCTTTAGTAACTGGAGTTAGTATTGTATATTTTAAGTTTGGTGCAATTGAATGGAGAATATATACTTGTTAATTTGTTTCTGCTAATTCGTTGGGTTTCTTAGTTCTTTGGTAATTTCAGTTTCAATGAACTGGATTCTCAATTATGGTTTTCAGTGATGATTCTAATTAACCACAGGAGTTAGATATTTTTCCCCGGATAAATAAATATTTTTGTCCCTTTGCATCATCATTTTTAAAGAAAAAACATCAATAAATAAAGGGCAGTCAACTTTCTGTTTAGTCACAATTTGTGCAAGTTGCACTTCACCAAAATATTATCCATGATATTTTTATTCATCTTTTTAAATTATCTTCACAAGAAAAAAAACGCAATAACTCGCAGAGGTCGTGGAGGATGGAAGATAGAATTTTGTGGTTCGACTGTTTAGTTAGGCAGGCATAGCTATCAATCAGCAAGTGACCTTATATAGTTTTCCTGTCTATAATATTTGTAAAACAAATCTGATAAATGAAAAGGTTCTCTAGAAAAAAAATGCAAAAGCAATCTAAAAGCTTTTCTAATATTCATGCTGCTCATGCAAAAACGTAACAATTGATAGTTAGAAATCTGCTATCTTTGGACGTTAACCCTCACCAAGACAACCTATAAAAGCCTAACCATCACGTGTGAAGTATTAGAATTATAATTTTCAACGTGTCATCTAAATGATTAATGTTGGGTTTGAAAATTCTATAGCTACTAACATACACTAATTAAGAACACTATGCTAAAGAAAGTAAGACAAAAATGATATGAAAATCTATATTAGATGAACATTGTAGAGCTTCAAATCCATATAAGATTATATGTGCTTATGATAATAAAAGTTCAATGAGTTTCTCTTTTCAAGATTGTTAATAATATAAATATAAATATATTGTTCTTTTTATAGGTTTAAGGTTTTAAGATTGTTGATAGCACATTTAATTTAACATGGTATCAGAGTTAGATGTCCTGAGTTTAAACCTCGAAGTCGCTCGTATTAAAAATTATTTTTCTCCCACGTGTTGAGCTTTGGGCTAGATCAAAGTTGTCAGCGGCCAACATAAAAAAAAAATGTTAAAAATATAAATATAAAGATGTTATTCTTTTCATAAGCTTAAACTTTTAGGATTATTGATAGCACATTTAATTTAACAAAAATAACACAATTCTTATTAAACTTACGGAAAGATATTGGCATGCATTCATATTAATGATCCAATTGCGTTTAGTGCATGTGTTTAATGAGCGTAATTTTATTTCTAGAGATTACAAATATATCTCTCTTAATGAAGCTGTTAGTTGTTACATGTGATTTTTATTAGTCGATAACCTAGATTAATCGAAATAAGGTAACTAATCTTATATAGGTTTGAAATTTAATTCACTAAGCAAAAGAGTCATAATATATGTGTCATTATTTATACAAGGAACTTAACTCTAAATTTCATCTAACTCTAAAACAAAAATTATTAGCTACTCATGATAGAGATGGAGAAGACAAAGAGAAGGAAAAATTGCATTAGAACTAAAAAATAAAGAGTTTAAACATTAAAGCTCATTACAAACATAGATTCCAATATAAGTATATTCTGAAAGAAGTCTTTAAACTTAGTAGCCCCCGAAACATCCCAAAATTCAGCTTCCCTTAGAAATTCTTAATAAATCATTTTATACTACTACAACCTCTACCAACAGCTACGACCTCGGATGTATTACGAGCAAAATATGGTTCGACTTGGATGTATTACGGGCTAGACAGTTGCGTTACAGTTGATTTAGGTGCACTACGGCTCGGCAAAGGTGCGCTGTGAGTCCTCAAGCGGGGCTACGAGCTCAAACCATGTTGCTACGAGCTTGCTTGGCATCGCTATGATTTGATCATCAACAGTCACTCTTGAGATGATGCACTTTACAATGTGTGATTACGATTGAACCATAGCTGAATAAATCCAGCTACGACTCAACCGTAGTCAGGTGCGGACTCAAAGCCAAAACCCCGGTTTACAGGAGCAGACTCTCCAAAAACCACCAGCCGGGACACTGGCGCATGTCCAAGGTCCCCCTCTGTATATATAGCCACCCTCTTGTCCATTGCCTTGCCAACATGCAAAATACAACAACATTCAAAAATTAACACGAGAAAAAGGAAAGAGGAAAGAGATGGCTTCAGTGAAGAGAGCTTTTGTCATAGTAGCAGTGAGCATTGCGGTAGTTGAGGCACTCAAGGACCAAGCAGGGCTCTGCAGATGGAACTATCCGCTCAAGTCCTTGCAGCAGCATGCCAAGAACAATGTCTGATCCTTCTATCAACATGCAAGGATGTCTTCCACGATTACTGGCATGAGGTGTAACGCCCCCAGAAGTACACCCCACCATGCGGCAAGATGCGCTCCCGGGGATGCTACACATCATACTTAATCTTGACATTAAGGTTGACACTAAGACTGATCAACTAAATGCGGAATATATAAACTTTCAAAACTCTTATCATACATAGAATAATTATGAAAGTCTTACATAACATAATTTATCTAAAAAATAACTATTACATCATTGGAAAAGGAATTTATCTAGAGATAACTTGACTTAGGACCACTACTCATGTGCAAATAATATCATCATCACGAGCATCTGTCGCTACATGCACTATCAGTCATTATAGCACCTTAGATCACTAACCTTCAGGATCCAAAGCACGGGGAAAACAAAATCCACCATGAGCTATAAAGCTCAGATATGTAAGGCACAATAGAAAGGTACTTTTCATGATGGAATAAAAGCATGAAACTTAAACCATATCATCATTAATAATCATAACATGAGGGTCATTATAAAATATCATAAATACCTTTCATTTACTTTCTTACATACATCATTTTTCATCATAATTTACTTTCATTTCATACACCATCTTTATTTACATTCTTTGCATGAGAAGTAAGCTATGATAATGGTCCAACATCAATTACTCCTCAGCCATCCTTCATCATATCATCTTATTATACTTTCTTTATATAGGGTGTGAGCTATGACATCAGTCAAACATGAATCACTCCATACATAATTTTTTAACATAACTTTCCTTTCATTAACATAACTTTCCTTTCATTAACATATCATTACTTTCTTGCATCATGAGTGAGTCATGACGTATAGTCAAACATTTTGAGCTATACATAAGGAGTAAGCTATGATCAATGGTCAAATATCATTACTCCACATCATCATCATCACATTGAGTTCTTACATCATATTCATTTCATTCATCATTTAACTTTCTTTATACTTGGCAAACATGGAATACAACAACATCATTCTTTAACATATAATGAAATATGCTCAGTGCAAATAATAAACCAAGTGGTTATCTTCTTAAGTTCTTCTTGTCCCATTAGCGATTTTGAGGGTTGCTTTGTTGTGACTTTGAATGACTCATGAGTTTTTAGAGGCTTTGTCAATAGGTCAGTGGGGTGCACAAGCCACGACTGAAAACGATGCTCGAGAAATCCATTTATTGCAAACCGCGGAGAAGGCCAGACAACATAAACTAGGTAGCAGCTGATCTACTAGTCCCCCATCATCATAAACATTGTCGCTCCCAATCATTCAATGCATGGCAGCCTCATCATTAATTTCGTGCGGATGATTGACCCTTTTATCATGGCCACATACTAATCTTTAAAAGTTAAAAAAGATTTGGACAACATCTACTATTAACATAATAAAGAAATCTTTGATTAATCTTCAGTCAGCGGTCACGGCCCGTGAAAGCTCCGTCACGGTTGTGACTGAACGACCATGTTTCATTCAACATGGTCACGACCCATGACAAATTGGTCATGACCGTGACCGAACAGTCGGCTCTTCAAGTTGCATCGTCATAGTCCGTGAGAAATATGTCACGATCGTGATCGAAGGCATCGTTATTCTCAATTTCGTCATGACCCATGTCATAACCATCACGGTCGTGAGCGAACACTCGCCTTTTTCCATTGAAAGTCATGGTTCGTGATGTCACGGGCCGTGACTTATGCTCATGACTCGATGTCACGGGCCGTGATGAAGTCTTCACGGTCGTGACCGAATGTAATTTTCCTATTATCTATTTTCACGGCCCGTGACCGAAGGTCGTCTTCTTCGACTGCCTTAGTCACGGCCCGTGACACGCCCGTCATGGTCGTGACTGAGGATTCCTGGGCGAATTTTGCCCCTTTTCATCTGCAGTTATTTCCTGGTTTCTTCCTTATAGGTCATTCATCTCATGGGGATTGACAAAGCTACGTTTGCTATAGTTTTTGACCTTAACATCCACATCATATACATCGTACATTCGTAATATAATCTATCTTATCATATGGAGATCATGAAACATTCTTAGGGCATGAACATCTTAAATCTTTCATGAATCATAGAACTTAGCATTAAAATCATCATATCATTATATAAAGATAATAACACCCTTCTAGGGCATGAACACCTTAAATTCATCATGAATCATATAACCAAGGGTTCAATGCATATCATCATCATATAAATTCTTCATAAATTAATATTCTCTAAACCAATCTAATCATATTGGATTACCAGACAATTATAGGGCATAACATCATGTTAATCCATTCATAACATTTAGAACAACCTAACATGCAATAACCTATCAAGAAAAGCCTATCTAGAGGGATTCACCTATTTACATACCTGTTATCCCATAAGCTCGTTGTCTCGTTCATCCTCAATCTGTTCATGCGTTCGTCCACGATGATCCTTCCCTTGGCATCTCTCTCCAATCTTTGATTCGTCTTCACCTTCTCCTTTGGGATCATTTTCTTTCTTGAACGAGAGAAGACGGGGAAGAGATCGAGAATGCAAGAGGCATGCCTTGGATTAGTCCCACATGCGCAAGTCACGGGAGAGATGCTAGGTATATATGGGGACATGACCTTTACTAGGTGTGATGCGTTAGAAAGCCGTGAGGGGCTAAGTGCTACATTGTGAGTGCACGATGGGAGTCGTCTCTAGAACCCAGAGCGGACAATATCATGCCTTGATCAGGAGTCCCTAAGGGGAATAGGCCGCTGTGCCATCTAATACAAGTGTGACAGATTTTGACAAAACCGTGCGGGCTAAGGCCCAGAGCGGACAATATCATGCCTTGGTCAGGGATGTTACATGTGGTATCAGAGCCACTCTACGTGGGCCTCTGTGTCATGGTGGGAGATCACTCAACGAGGACGTTGAGTCTCTTAAGGGGGAAAGGATGCAAGAGGCATGCCTTGGATTAGTCCCACATGCGCAGGTCACGGGAGAGATGCTGGGTATATATGGGGATATGGCCTTTACTAGGTATGACACGTTAGAAAGCCGTGAGGGGCTAAGTGCTACATCGTGAGTGCCCGATGTAAGCCATCTCTAGAACCCAGAGCGTACAATATCACACCTTGATCAGGAGTCCCTAAGGGGAATAGGTCGCTGTGCCACTCTGATACAAGTGTGATGCGTTTTGACAAAACCGTGCGGGCTAAGGCCCAGAGCAGACAATATCACGCCTTGGTCAGGGATGTTACATGTGGTATCAGAGCCACTTTGCGTGGGCCTCTGTGTCATGGTGGGAGATCATTCAACGAGGACGTTGAGTCTCTTAAGGGGGAAAGGATGCAAGAGGCATGCCTTGGATTAGTCCCACATGCGCAAGTCACAAGAGAGATGTTGGATATATATGGGGATATGACTTTTACTAGGTGTGACGCGTTAGAAAGCCGTGAGGGGCTAAGTGCTACATCGTGAGTGCACGATGGGAGCCATCTCTAGAATCCAGAGCGGACAATATCACACCTTGATCAGGAGTCCCTAAGGGGAATAGGTCGCTGTGCCACTCTGATACAAGTGTGATGCGTTTTGACAAAACCGTGCGGGCTAAGGCCCAGAGCAGACAATATCACGCCTTGGTCAGGGATGTTACATGTGGTATCAGAGCCACTTTGCGTGGGCCTCTGTGTCATGGTGGGAGATCATTCAACGAGGACGTTGAGTCTCTTAAGGGGGAAAGGATGCAAGAGGCATGCCTTGGATTAGTCCCACATGCGCAAGTCACAAGAGAGATGTTGGATATATATGGGGATATGACTTTTACTAGGTGTGACGCGTTAGAAAGCCGTGAGGGGCTAAGTGCTACATCGTGAGTGCACGATGGGAGCCATCTCTAGAATCCAGAGCGGACAATATCACACCTTGATCAGGAGTCCCTAAGGGGAATAGGACACTATGCCACTCTGATACAAGTGTGACGCATTTTGACAAAACCGTGCGGGCTAAGGCCTAGAGCGGATAATATCACGCCTTGGTCAGGGATGTTACAGAGAAACTAGGGCTGGTTGGGGTAATCATGAGGAGGGGAGAAAATAAGGAAGTAAAGATATGGTGGTTTAATTTGGGATTTTGGCCAATTAAATCTGGATTCCTAATTTAAATTTGCTAGGAGGGCATTTTTGGAATTCAAAAGTTAGGGTGGTCACATAATAACCTCCTTAAAATTAAATTCGTCCTCGAATTTGAATGCATAGAGTAGCTATCTAACCAAAGGGTTCACATCCTATTCTTTATCTCTTATTATGGTCCATCACCGCTTGATTTTTGTATCTTTTACTTGCACACTTAATTCTCTTTGTCTTCATTGTGTTTAGGGTATCCATTTTATATCAATCATCCTTGTCTTCGACGATTCATGATTAATTCATTTGTATTCTATATTCCACTCATAACTCCTTATTGATCACTATAACTTTCAGCTGGTAGTCATATCTCTAGACCTTAGTGATCTTCAATAATCAAATTGATATTTATACCTTTCATTGAGCTTGTATGAGACACTAAATAAAGTCTTTGTCTTTTTCTTTACCTCTTAATAATTTATGAGTATAACGATAATTCAGATCATCTGAACTTTTGAATTCCTCCAATGATTACCTATGCATTCTCATTTTTCTTATGATCATTTGATAATCCTATAACATTGATCAGGTCTTTTATTCTTCAAAGACACTATTCACGATTGCAGTTATCTTTTATTATATTCATCGAATTCTTATACATAATAAATGTTTCACCTCTTGGTTGTAAGGTAGTAAATAACCTCCTTAGAAATATTGTTAATCTTATCGATCTAAACATTTATGATAGTTTGAAGACCGAAATAATTATTTTTTTCTTAATCTTATCGCATGTTGAGTCATCATAGTACATCCTTCAAATCTTAATTTTTGCATCACTTATAAGAAATCCATTACCTACCTGCTAAAATTTCTCTTGATCAAATCAAGCATTAAATTCCTTGAATCTATTTCAAAATTTTAATTTCTATCATTCGATCCATTCATTTATCTTTTATTTAGAATTTTCTTATTTCTTTCACAGTCATTGAATTTGAGAATTCATATTTTCTTAATGCTATACTTCTTCCAACTTTACCCACTTAAATCTTTCAAAATTTAAGTCCATTTATTTAATCTATCAAAAATCCTAAAGTCATACTTTTCAATTATCATTTGTTATAATATCATCAAGACTACAACATCAATATCTTCTATCAACATTCAACTTGATATCCAATCATTTCATTTTGTACCTGAAACTTCTCACAATATCAACCCAAGTACTATTCATTTGATTTGTTGTTCATACTTTCATCTATATAAGCATTCAATCTAAATAATTCTAACATTTCTTGGAAATCTCTTCTCCTAACTCTTCCTAAGGAATTCTCAACATTTAGAATCATCTAAACATTTTAAAATTTTAAAGTCATACAATTTAACTCTCAATCAATATGTTTGATCTTTCAAGACTGCAACATCAATATCATCAAGACTATAACATCAATATCTTCTATCAACATTCAACTTGATATCCAGTCATTCAATTTTGCACCTGAAACTTCTCACAATATCACCCCAAGTACTATTCAATTGATTTGTTGTTCATACTTTTATCTATATAAGCATTCAATCTAAATAATTCTAACATTCCTTGGAAATCTTTTCTCCTAACTCTTCCTATGGAATTTTCAACATTTAGAATCATCTAAGCATTTTAAAATTTTATAGTCATACAATTTAACTCTCAATCAATATATTTGATCTTTTAATATTGCAACATCAACATAATTTTTTTTCAAGAGTTACATTAATAATATGTTTCCTCCAAAAATATTTCTTGATTCATCCTTAAGAATCGGGTAATACCATTAATTGATATGGTATGACATCATATCAATATTTCAATAATATGTCCTTCACCATGGTAACACTAGTTTCTATGAGAACTATTTGGGGGTCATCTTTCATATCTATTTTAATCCCTGAACCACATTAATCTCATTATCTTGGGGCCTCTAGTTGTTGTTTGTTACTTGTGTGATATCTGATGCGAAAATTCACACGTGTAAAAATACTCGGCAAGTGTACCAATCGCTCAAGTAATAAAGAGTGAATGAAAGAGTTGTCGATCCCACAGAGACTAATGGATTAAAATCTGAAATCTTATCTGAAAACTTGAAAAGACAAATTTTAAAAGTTTGTTTTGAAAAGATAAAACAAAAAGATAAGATATAATAAGTAAGAGATAAAAGATTAATTTTAAGTTTTAAAAAGATAAATAGATAAAATAGATTAGGTTGGTTAGGGATGAAGTCTGTTTACCATTGTTATCTTTTGGAATTAATCAATAAAACATCTAAATGTTGGATGACAGAAGGATTGATTTAAAATTATAAGACTCCGGAAACGAATGACTTAACTATTTTAATAATAATTCAAGTTAGGAATACGTGAAAACGTTAGACCCAAAATTTATTACTTTTAAAATGCAATGAAATCAAATCCTAAATTGCTAGGCCTCTTTCGAGTGAATAGCAACCTACA
>LTAE01007376.1:0-12097 GCA_001647135.1 Pontederia paniculata
TCTCTCTCTCTCTCTCTCTCTCTCTCTCTCTCTGAGGACTAAAGAGGAGGAGGTCATACACATGAGTGTAAGGAACACAAATTGAAGAAGGAAGAAGGGTAAATAATTAAGGTATATATTGTGAGGATCAACCTTAGGGATTATCATATGTATATGACATATAATAGTTTTATACCATACTATAATTATTGTCGGATGGAAAAGAGAATGTTAAATAAGTTTTCTATGGTGTTTATCTTAATTATTTTATTGATTGATGCATGAAGTATGAAACCTAGATTTCTATAATGATAGGATTAACATATGATATTGCATGTGATTGAATTAAGCCATGAATGGGTGATTTGGTTCCTAGTGAATTGGCCCCTTGCCGTGGGGGAATTGTGTTTCTTTAGGGGCAACTGTCCCAACTGGTTCAATTGGGTTCCTTAAGAAACAACAATCAATTCTTCATGAAATATTGTTGACTTCTTCTGGTTCAATTGTTAAATGAGTTTCTTGAGAAACAACAATCAATTCTTAGTGAAGTATTGTTGGCTTCTCCTGATTCAACTGACACTATTGTTTAACAGTTTTCTTTAGGCCTAGCTAACCTTAATGGCACCGGGGCAAAAGTCAAATCTCCTTCATTATTGTTAAATGTTCACAATTGATTATTATAATTGAACAAAAATAGATCAAAAAGATAAAGAGTCCTAAGTAAAAGATTGAATTGAGTTTGAACCTATTGAACATAGAATAATGGGCTTTGCTCCATAGCATTGCAATTGAGGCTCATGCGATCGATTTTGATAATGACATTATTACAGATATTGATCAAGCTATTGTTATTATACCTAAGGAGATAAGGTAATGAAGAGGTAAAATAAAGGAAAAAGAAAATTATTGTTAATTGATCTTTATCATATATATATATATATATGGACCCTTACATATTGGGTTTCATAGCTCATGGAATATTGTTTTCATGCCTTTGATCCTGCAGGCAAATAGGTATAAATAGATGATGATTGCGCATCAGTAGCATGATGAGATTCGTGATGGATAACTTGCACATGGCATAGGTTCTGGTTATGATAAGTATTGGTTTCTGCATTGACACATTCATAGTGTTGACCAGTGGATTGATCAAAAAAAAAGTCAAGGATGCAAGTTGGTAGCGTCACAAAGTCTATATTATGTCAGGTGGCTGGGTATGGATTTGGGGGCGTTACAAATAAGAATTGAGATGATGAAACAACTGAATAGTTTTGGAGACAATCAGAGTCACAAGAAAATTTTTAAAGTCTTTAATGTTCTAAAATGAAAGAAAAACAAATATAATTACGGGAATATAGCTTGATATCTATAGCCCTAGATACGTAGAGCAAGTATCACGTATTGTAGTGGGGCAGAAAAAATAGGTATGCAATCCAATGAGAAAAAAAATTAAAAATAAGCTAATTTATGGTAAAGGGGAATAGATATCTCCAAGAACGAGCGTCCGAATAGTGCGAAAAGAAGAGAAAATCAAAGCTCACGAGGTATGTTTTCATCTCAAAAGTGTCATGACACTAAAACCTTGTGTGTCTACATAATAACAATGATGGAATCATCTTCCAAAATCTATGCTAATGATAATACCAATAGGTCTCTCTCAATAATAATAAAAACACCAAAGAATGTTCAAAAAATTATGTCAATTTTTTTAGGAGCACTAATTGCGATGACTAAATTACTAAACAAATTTTGTCAAATAAACAAATTTCTTAGAACAAATTTTTGTATTATTATTATTAGTTGGATGGTATACTCATTGTTCTCTTTTTATTAAGAGGTTCCCGATGAATGCACTTAACAACATATATACATGGTTGCTCATGCAAATAAACTTGATGAGTTATCTTATGAGTTTTATATTAAAAGCGTGAGAGAGAGAAAAGAAAAAGCCATAAAATAATCTTTCGTCGTGATAAAGGAAAATTCATCACAAAATAATCAGTAACTATTTCAAAATTGGAGAAATTATTATGTTAAATGGATCTAATACCACATTTATTTTTTTCTTAAGGATCTAGAACTTAATGTTAATCAACAAGCTTAAACTAGATCAAAATATAACACTATGATCTTGAACAAAATACATCTCACAATAAATAAAATACCTGATGTGGAAGAGAAAAGACGTCAAGATCGATAAATTGATTTCTCTCCCTTGGGCCCATCATGATGTTAAAGAAATTTGGGATGGATCTATTCTATAATCCTAATGGCAAAGAGAAGATCAATTTGTAATTATTTAATTTTAATCTGGTACGTCCATCAAATAACTCTCCATCAGAAGATAGGGTATTATAAGGTTCATATATGTTAGTGTGTATGATTTTAATAAGCGGAGTGTTGTGACTTTTCTTATTGTGTTCGGTATGCTTACTCTTAATGCATTTTCCAGCACAATCCAATATTAATAAAAATCTTATTAAAGATTACGCAATCTTTATTATTTTTTAAATAAATCCCAGAATTTAATTCCACAAGTAAATACATGATTTCAGCATCATGACTAAGGACCCAGAGAATCAAAACTATCATCTATTTAGTAATGAATCTCGACTATGTTTGAATACTTAAAATTTATAGCTCACTAATGACATTAAATTTAGGTAACCCCTAACTTAATAGGCTAACAAAATAGCTCATCAATTTCCTTTTCCTTCTTCCAGTCATAGCTTAAATTTTTTAATATCCAATTACATTGAACATAATCTTTTATTTCTAACTTTCAATATTTCTGCATCATTACTCAACTTCATTATGTACTTCTCTAAACTTTACAACCTATTAAATTTTACAGTTTTGAGTTTTGACATTGGAGTACTAGCAAATGACTTATTTATACAATAAGATGTTTTTCTACAAACCTAAAATGTTCCTTAGCACTTTCTATCATGTGGAATTAGATTCTTAATATTGTCGGCAATAGTCATTTGTATAAAGATAATGCTTAATTTGTTTGAACACGTTCAAGCTCTATAATAAAACTTTTCATTACTCACTAATTGATTTTGCTAGTAATGGATATGCACTTTAATGGCTTTATGTAAACATCCAATACACCTTAATGGAAATTGACTTGTTCACACTCATAAAAAAAGTTTGATCTATTGAACATGATTACAGATGAAGCATCTAAATAAACTAAAAGTTCAAATGAAATAAAATACATAACCGTTTCATACATAGATAATTGGAATATATTATAGCTCTCCTTTGGGTAGATACTATAATATACCATCATACTTAATCACGATTGTGTTACAATCTCATTGAGATCATACGCAAAATAAAGTGGATTTCACGACCCATAACAGATCTTCAGAAACTTGCCTATATGCGCTCACGAGAGCACAGTCGTGATGGTTAGAAATTATTTATTTTTGTCTCCAAATTCACTCCAGCTCATTGCAATCTTCCTCCATTGCTTTACTGATCGCAAAATGAATTGCAATCTTCCTCCATTGCTTTACTTATTGCTTTACTGATTGCAAAATGAATTGCAACATAAAAATAGACAGACGTTATGTAGATTCTGATTGCAGAATGAATTAAAGTGAATTCCTAAACAAAATGATGCATGAGATAATAAAATTAAAGAAAAATAAACTAAATATGCAATAAACCATATGGCTAAATTATCATGCATCAAACTCTCTCAAGCTTAAAGTATTGCTTATCCTCAAATAATATTTCAACGCAATGCTCAAGTCTTTTTCATCATAATATTTATCTTGTAGATCAATATTTTCCTCACACCATCGTTCTCTTTATTCTTCATTAGCATCACACTTTCATCAAACATCTCGTTTCATAGAGTTTTTTTACCCTTGGATAATTTAAACAACACCTGCTCTAGCTTGTATAATGAAAGTATGTCAAATTATAACATTAATGTAGAATGTAAAAGTATTTGTTAAGCTAATACTTTTGGCAAAAAATATAAACACACTTTCTTCTTTATTTCATCAGTTTTTTCACAAGTTCTACTTTTCAATCCGGTTTGTACAAGAAAGTACATTTAGTAGGCTTTTGAGTAATGGATCTCAAACAATATGACTTTAAGTAACCATGATTTAAGAGTCCCCTACGGATTTACTTGTCCAAGCATTCTCAGGTTCTAAATACAAAGTTCGAATCGGGTAGTTGAGATAGTATTTAGATACTTCTCCAATTTGCACTAGATGATTCGTGTAGCGGGCTTTCGGCTGATGACTCCCAAATCAAATGACCTTAGGGTAATTGATGTTGAGGCACCCCTTAAGCATACTGGCCTGAACTCACTCAGGTTCTCGATAATACATAAGTACTACATCAACATCGCAATATAATTACGTTTTCTGCTTTTTTTTCATTTTTCATTTTTTCACAAATATTTTTCTAGTAAGTTCAACATATACTTATACTTGGTTATTAACAATTGAACGAATAGTACTTCAATTTCATAGATCTTACAAAATGGATCCATAATATACTCAAATTAAGTTAGAAGTTAAACAAGGGTTAATAACATGTTAATAGTATTTATGATATTTTTTTAATTTTTTAAATGCATATACAATGATAAAGATGATAGGAAAAAAACATGATATGCAAAAACCTAAACAACACACCAAAACAACCTAATAATTATACATATATTGCATACTCCCACAAACTTAGACCGAATATTGTCCTTAATGTTAAGGCCTTAGCCGTGAAAGTGGTACATAGACTCACAGAAAAATATGTAGGAAAGAAAAGATACAACCAAACTAATTTGGATGTGATGGAGACGACGAAGGGAAGAACGATTCATTGTATCCCTCATTGGTGTGGTACTCATGCATGCGAGAATCATCTCGTTCGTGTTGTCCTAGCACATGTGAATCTCCTGTAACAACTCAAATTGATGCAACTGCTCAATGCATATCACTTTCAAAGTATAGTAAAAACTAGAAACATCGATGGGTGCATAATAGGAGGGAACATCATCAAGGATGTCGTAAGGCAATCCAAAATATGATGGTCTTGCTTCAAATGTGTGGGGATGATGTCTCCGTTGAGGCAGTGGTGTTGTCTCAATTGCCTCATCAGGCCTCCTTGAGAGAGGAGGAAAGAATAATCAATTAGCTCTATCAAACACTATGAATCTCTCGACCTCGATACATGGTATCCTCTCTTGCTTGTTTTTAAATATGAATAAAGAGGCTCATTTCTCAATGCACGCTAGCTTCATATTAGACATTGTGCTCTAGTTTAGGTAAATACTCCCCTTGAATAATTTAGAATCAATGAGCCGCATCATGAAGTATTCAACAATTGGGGTGACCAAACCCCCCATAGTGATCTTGCCCTTACTCTTTGTTGAATTCCTCTAAAAGTTCCTAGCAATGAAAGCTCCAAAACTCACACCAATACCCTCAACCATAACATATAATAGGAATAACTCAATCTTCATTTGGGGAACCTTCATTATCCCCTTGTTCACATATAGTATTAGATAGAATCATGTGGGCAAAAAAATGAATTTAATTAAACTTCTATTCGAAAACTTGTAGTTCAAGATAGATTCTCCGTTAATTTCTCTCTAGAACCCCACGAGATCATATTATTAAGAACTCGTCGAACTCCATCATGAGGAATTAATAAATGTCGTTAAACTCCTCTAAGGACAAGGAGAATTGTCTTTGAAACTCGATTTTAGTTGCCTTGATCCTCGTTCCATCCAAGTTGCCGATAAACTCGAGGGTAATCTCCTCATAGGAACTCCATGTTTGCTGAGGAAAGTGTGCTAGGTCAATACTATTGAACAACTAAATCATATCTTTGTCTTGGGCCTCTTTCATACGCTGAGTCTTCTATTTTTTTCCATGTTCCATCGATGTGGCGAATACTCCGAAAATGGGAAAAAGAGGTTATGTTATCACGATCATGAAAATGAGGTCATGCCCCCATGAGATGTGGATTAACGGCCCGTGAAATGGAGGTTCACAATCATGAAACTTGATGGTGATGCCCACCCAGTTCTTACACGGCTCATGGGTTGTCCGCCGTGACCCGTGAAAAAATCGATATCCGTTGCCATAATGTTCATGACCCATGAGATGCCCTTCGTGGCCGTGAAGGTAAGGAGATGGATCTTTTCTCATGAAGTCACGACCCATGAACTATTTGTCACAACCCATGAAATACTGAGAAGTTGTAATGATGACCATTGATGGAGAAAACTAGTTTCTAATGTTATGAACTTGCCGTCAGAGCTAAGACATTGGTTGAAATGTTGATGAAGTCGATGCTAGCGGCTTTGATCCTCATGGTCTTGTGACGTTGTCATAATGGTAAGGCAAAGTGGGTTCAAAATCCATGAACCCACTTTAATCATCCAATGAAGTTGTTGTAATTATGGTCGTTGTTGAGTCTTCTGTTGGTTGATGGGGTGTGAAAAGATGAAGTTATCACGACCTATTTAATAAAGTTATGGGCGAGAAGAGTACGCCTAAAAATCCATGTCAAAGTGGGATAATGTAGCGTATGGGAAGATGGACAATGAGCGGCTGTGTCGGAATTCATGCACAAAATGAAGTTGACTATTGAACCATCACTGTCGTGAAAGTGATATCATGGTTGTGATCTCCTATAAGTTGCGTGTGACAACAAAACTCATGACTATTTTTCGAGAATTTTGCGACAACGTCATGACCGTGAAAGGGACGTCATTACTCGTGATAAGAATTGACTAATATATAAGAGATGTTCTCATGCTCATGAATTTAAGATCATGACCCGTAAAATATTTTTGTTCAATCTAAGAATGGTTCACTCACACTAGTGAGTCCAAGGTCACGACACATGAAAATTCCCTGATTATTTTGCATTTTGTGACAGATACGCTCATGCCCGTGACTTCAAGATCACAACTCATGATGGAAAACTGGTCCAAGTCTAGGTTCGCTCATAGTCTTGAGATTGACTATCACGATGCGTGATAAACATTTTCTTTTAGACACTCAGGTGCATTCATGATCGTGATTATAGGGTTATGGTCGTGAGTGGTGTTGTCACGGCCGTGAAAATGGCATCACGGTCGATGACGATAATTTAATTACTCTCTATCAAGAAAATATAATGTTCGTCGATCTATTACCTGTGTTGCGTTCTTTATCTTTCTTCCTCTTCATCTGCTAATTCTTTTCTCTTTTGCTTTTTGTGGTGGTGATCGTTGTTTCCTTGTTGATATCCTTTGAGTGAGTGAGAGAGAGAGAGAGAGATTTCATGACAACTAAGAAAAGAAAAATAATAATCTTTTGAAAAAATTATGGCCTAATGATTTATATAGAGGATATTAAAATTTTAAATCAAGTTAAAATAAAATGAAAGAACTCTAAATCAATTCAGACTCCAGCTTTTATGCGCAACACGAAGCGCGCGACTCATATTTTTTTTTTCAGGATATTACATTGTTTCATTTTGCACCTTCTTATATCAGTTTTGGTTTTTTTTATTACTCATTCGTCGGTAAAAGAATAATGAACTTAATCCAGCAAACAACTATCAAAATGATAAGGATATAATTGATTTTAAAAATAGTTATATTATGAAATTTTAAGAAAAAAAATATTATATTAAATAGGTGAGATTGTCCATACTTCCAAAACAATTAAAACACTAATAATATTTATTCTTGATTAATAATTTTTCAATCAAGCGACGCCTAAGACCTTTTTTCGATTATAAAAGAAGATTCATACTATAGTACAAGAAAAAAAGATTGAAAATAAAAATGTACATAAATTCAATTAGTGAAATTTGAATTCGAAATTTTTTGATCCTCAAGTCAGTCACTTCCAAATACTTTTAAGACTTTGATGTTCTATGTATTACTTTTACAAGAACCGATGATAGTCATAATGTTGCGCTCTAATTCTTAAAATGATATATCATGATAAAATATTAGGTTCTAAAAAAAAAACTTAAAATCGAATTATAGATACGTCATCGTTAACATTGGGAAAAAATGGACATGATACGAGACAAAGGAGGGTTGATTTATTAGGGTGCATGCCTACTAATCTCCGTCTCCGCCTTCTCGAAACGAAACGCTTGGGTACATCGGTCTGTTTCGATGACGGCGGCGAGTCGTCGTAGCAGCATCAGCTGCCGTGTCTACCACGGCGAGCTCTACCTCGGAGAGGCCGAGGTCCTTCCCCCGACGGCGACGACGGCGATTGGAGCCGTCACCGGGGCTTCCGCCAAGAACATTAGTCAAAGCTTCGTCTTTCCGTTTCACAACTTTTCTAACCCTAACGTCGACGGAAGCAACAATGGAAAGGAGATCCGCATCAGCCACCTGTCTCCTCCAAGCGATCGATGCCCTCCCCTTGCCGTCCTCTACGCCATCTCCTCCAACTCTGTCCGCTGCAAGCTTCAGTCCAAGTCCCTCTCCGACCACCCCCTCCTCCATCGCCTCTACCTCTCCTGTTTTCAAGAGTTCAAGGTCTTCTCCTTAAGAACCCTTTTTTGCTATTTAGATTTCTAACTTATTTTTCCTTTGTAATTTATCGTTCTTGTTTACCTATTACCGGTATGTAGGCTCTATTATTGATTCGACAAACTGGACGAACGAATATTAGGCCGTTGACCTGCAACCTTTTTTTTTTTTTTGCTCCTTTAATTTTTGTTCCTGCTGCATTTGGGATTCTGGTTTATGCAGAGTGCGGTGGTTATGGCTGGGAACGAGGAGCTGCACCTGGTGGCCATGCCAAGCAAAGTGGAGAAGGTCTCCTGCTTCTGGTGCTGTTCAGTTCAAGCGGGGCTCTACAATTCCTGCATGGCTATGCTTAATCTCCGCTGCCTTGCTATCGTATTTGATCTTGATGAGACGCTTATCGTTGCCAACACCATGAAATCATTCGAGGACAGGATTGAGGCTCTCTCACGGAAAATTGATGCAGAATGTGATCCGGTCAGGGTCTCTGGTATGTCTGCAGAACTCAAACGGTACATAGAGGACAAGAGTCTGCTCAAGCAGTACATTGAAACTGATACTGTATTGGACAATGGAAGGTCGGTCTCTGTCCAGAATGAGGAGGTCCCGCAGTTGCCTGGCAGCCATGAACGAATTGTTCGTCCTGTCATACGCCTGCCAGAGAGCAGCATTGTTTTGACTCGCATAAACCCTGAGGTATTTTCAATAATTGTACTTCACTGGAATTTTCTAGTTACACATACAATTAAATTCTTCATCTCAATCTTCATTTTTCATTGATTTAATAGTCATTAGCACTTAGCTAATTGCAAAATAATGTCAGGGTCAATTTGTTTGCTTATGAATTCTGGAATATCTTTTAAAATTGGCATTCTTGTTCTTTGAAGACATAGGGGAATTACCACTAGTGGATATGTAAATATTCTTTTAGCATCTTATCCTCTTTGTTTTTCCTCTCTAAGACTTTCGCAGCATCCTTTCTGTTTCGTAGCCATTTTATCCTTTTGAAAGGAAGGAAGATAGAATCTTCATAATTCCATCATTCTTTGTGGCAAAATTTTGCTATTTACTAAACTGGGTAGATTTACGTTGCATCTTCTTATGTTGGATTTTATGGAATTAGCCACTGTCATTTTCTCAAAATCTTCCATTTTGGCTAGATTGGTGTAGCAATAATAGCGTCGTATGATCCATGTAGCCGACCCCACCTAGTGGGATAAGGCTTTGTTGTTGTTGTTGTTGTTGGTGTAGCAATAATAGCCTTATTATTTGTATTAATTCGTTGATGGTAGCTTCAGGCAGATATTAGTTGATGGTACCATCTTACTTATAAATTTGTGCAACAAGAATAATCAATTGTTGCCAAATGATTGGATTTCCAGAAGCTAACATATGCTTCTTTGTTTATACTTTCTTCCTATCAAATTTTTGTATGCCCATCTTATCCTATGCTTCACTGATTTTCAGCATTAACTGGCAACAATACTATTCTCTCATCTATGGGGTGCTTGTTGAAAGAGTTAAAATCATTTGATTTTGGGTAAAACGATTGTATGAATCATTTTATGGTTTTGACATATATACACACGACTAGGTCAAGATTCAGTGGTGGATCAACTTCTTTAATTTGAAAGACTTGAACTAAATAATTTTTATGATCTTTTATACAGATCCAGTGTGGGGTCTATATATGTAAATACGTTAACCTTCAAGTCCTTAAAGCGCTTACACATTCCTGTACCCCCTCATTTTTTTGATAAAGGTGGGGCATTCTTACAACAATTGGAAGCTTTTGCATGTATTTGGATAGCAACAATTGGAGATGCTCAACTTTCTTGAGTTGATGAGATAACCAAGATTAATATTTTTTTGTTCTTTTTTGCTTAACTGTTTCCTGCATAGTTTCTAGCAAACCCCTTTAATTTGGACAAGATAATTCAAAAGTTGTCTAAATAATTATTAATAAATTTGTAAACAAATCATGCTATTTCTGAAAGCAAAATATATTGTTCTGCCTTCTCGAACAATAACGTTTTTTATAATGTGTATTAAAAAATAATATGTCAAATAATTTTATTTCTTGTAGATTCGTGATACTAGTGTGTTTGTACGACTAAGACCTGCATGGGAGGATTTAAGGAGTTATTTAATTGCCAAGGGGCGTAAAAGGTTTGAAGTTTATGTTTGTACAATGGCTGAAAGAGACTACGCTATGGAGATATGGAGGCTTCTTGATCCAGATTTCCACCTTATTAACTCAAGGCAACTTATGAACCGTGTAGTGTGTGTAAAATCAGGTAAACATTTTGACATAAAAGAGGATCGACATTCTTACTGTGATTGATATTTAATTTTTTTGATGGGCGATATTTCGTTTTTGATAATGAGATATTGTCTATAATGTCTTCTCAAAAAGAAAAGTATTGTCGATAATTTAGGCCCCGTTTGTTTTGATGAACATGTTTTTCTGGAAATGAATTTTCATTATTTGATAATAAAAAATGTTAGGCAAATGAAAAGTAATTTCCTGATGATTAGAAAAAAAGGCTAAAACTTGGGAAAAGGAATTCCTCTTTTTCAAATGAAAATTCATTTTTCTCACACTAATTATCTCTTTTTTATATTTTTGGGTCCATTTTACTCCATATTCCAAATTATCTATCAAACACATGAAAATGAATCACTTTCTTAGCAGGGTTTAATGCACCTAGAAAGCACTTTACGCTATAGCTATGCAGGTCTCATCTTAGCCTTTAAATTTTAAATCAATGACAAATCTAATAATTTATCTTTTCTTATCAACTTCAAGATCTGCCATTGATTTAGTATCGGATGGCTAAAATGTGCTTCTCATACCTACATGCTTTGTAGGTGCATTAAACCCTTCTTAGCATTTACTTTCATCAGAATTCATTTTCGTTAGCAATTTGTTTTCATATAAAGAACATGGCCTTAGATGACTTTGGTCTCACAATAAATATATTGCTTTCGATGATTGTAGGTATCCAAGTAGAAAGTACTTATGATGGATTATCTTTGATTCTTGTACTAGCCATCTTTGTGTTAATTCTAGATTATAAGCCTCTAAAAAAAGGTTTAGAGTACAAATCATGGTGGGGAAATAACCCAGGTATTCTGATATACCTTTTATTTCATTTTACCATGAACCAAGGGATCAATTGAGATGGAATAGCCAGGCTGTGGAAACCAACCGACTTTTTTGTAGATTGCTTCGGACCTTTGGGTGTCATTGGTTTGAATACTACAAGAAGTCCTCGGGAAGTTTATTTTAAGGGGTTTCCTTACCCTAACTTTCTATTTTCTCTGATGTCTTGACGTTGCCTCCTTCACATTGTTAAAAGAGAAAATGTATAATTATTAAAGAGAAATAATGTTCGAAGCTGGTAGTTGCATAAAAAGAGTCGTAAATGGTAGAAAAAAAGAAAATCAAGCATAAAAAAATGAAAGTGCAAGACTAAAAATAGACTATTGTGGAAACAAGATGGACGCAATGTTATTGGTATTGTTTTGAGGGGCAATGTTATTGCTATTGATAACATTGCTAACATAAGAGAGAGGATGATAGGGGGGGGGGGG
>LTAE01007376.1:12186-22929 GCA_001647135.1 Pontederia paniculata
GGATGATAGGGGGGGGGGGATTCTTTCTTTTTTTCTGGATTCGAAAAATTGAGTTCTTATCCATTTAAGAAGCTGTATTTGTTGCATCTAGAGTGATTTGGACCACTAAATGTTTATATCTGTCAATTGTTGAAATGGGATTGTTTTAGGTGCGGTTTAGCTGCGCACTCTTTGCTACTATAATGAGTTATAGAGTTTGTGCATCCACTGAAATGAATAAAGCTTAAATCTTTGAAGGCCGTGTCTATGTGGGCGTGCATGTTTTACACAACTTCGTGTTGTTTGCGTTTGGTTCTAGGGTGCATGTTGTGCTGGGCTGATTTTTTTTTTCTTTTTGAAGGTTAAAAGGATGACTAGCAAGACGTTAGTCATCTAGCTTCATTGATAGGAGAAATTCTTAGATCATACAAAAATTGATATTTGAGTTATGTGAACAATGCCTGAAATTATTCTAAAAAAACCAATGCCTGAATTAGATATTTAATTTCCACACTCTTTTAGCCTCCTGACATGCTGTAGGATGTTGTTGATGTAACACATTTCACCTCTAAACACTATGTGGTTGCGTCTGGTATCAAAAGTTCGACCAAGTTGTTGTCGGTCCCCAGCCCTGCAAGTGTTCCAGAAAGCATCCTCTCTGCTAGGATCAGTTCAGCTTATGTCTGTTGCAGCTCCCCACACTTCTCTAGCAATTAGGCAATCAAATAAAAGATGAACCGTGTCTTCCTCATCCTGTTCGCATAGGCTGTATGTGATCACTGAATCCGGCAACCAGGGGACTTGATATTTGCGTGTCAAGAACCTCCGGCCACTTTGATTGATAGGCAATGTTCGGATCTGGTACATGAAGACCCTTCGGTGGACAGCCTTTGGCACAACACTGTTTGGATTAATGTTAAATTCCGCATCTACCCGAGAGACATCACCAAAGTCATATGTGGAAAAGGAGAAGTCAACGATCGTTGCAAAAGAAGAGACATATCTCCAGAATGACCTCCTTGTAAGTGCAGCGGACATTCCTCCATAGTGATCCGAGTTGTCTTCATCTTCATCTTGTTCCACCTGAGTCCACCATCACTAATTGTGCTGTTCTGCATCTTCACTGAATGGGAGGTGCTTATGGCTGATCATGATGAATGATGAGGCTATCATCTAAACAATTTGAATCGACATCGTCATTCCAACGCCCGCCAGCATTGGCTCCTTTACCATTTCCACGGTTGGCCTAGGCTGGTGAAGACCCCAACATAGTTCATTGGTTTAGATGCTAAGTTCATGGCCATTGCCCACGACCATGGTGCTATGATCACAGGAACTTCCTTCTCCATTTCCATGCTTCTCGCAAGGACTATGCTCTGACGGACACTTTGCCCTGATCCCCGACACTTCAAGCTTAAGTCGGGGTTCCCTACTGTCGCATTGCATGTGACTCACACATGACATCTGTAGCATTGAGGTATACCATTCCGGCCACTAGATATAGGCTGCTTGGTGATCTGCCCTTGGAGACGACGTGTGCCTACCGTTTGCCATTCCTCCGCATCGTCTTCTTCACCATTTGTTGGCGCTATTGCATGTGAATCACCAGAAGATGTTTGTTTGTGGTGTCTATGCGAGGGAATCTCTCGGCGACGGTCGTTGTTGGGGCCTTCGGAATCAAGCCTCTCGAAGATGTTTCCTGTCTCCCTTTCCATGGCCCTGAGGACCTCAAAGTTAGCTACTGTAATTACAGATCAAGAATCCTTAATTGTTCATACTGTTCTTCATCCACAGTGTCAGCGGTGTTTCTTCGTTGTGGTCTGGCACCGCACAGATTCAGTTGTCGCCTCTTGCACTTTGATTATTTCACTATTGTTCTGTCTTTTTTTTAGCTTGCTAGCAATAGAAAGTAGAGTTCTTTCCACCCTTTGAGTTTTTCGACCAAAGCAAGGTTCTAATGCTCCCTTTTCCTTTCTTTATGATGATGTCTAGTGCTACTGGCCAAGGGGATTGCGCTGGTGGCACAGGCTTCAGTTATTCTTTCAATCTGAGCTGGATATTTTATTTTTCCTTTTAAATAAAATGTAGCTTGCGGCTCCATTGTCGGACAGCCTGTTAGAGGTGTTTCTTCTATTATTAGAGCGGCTTAAGACATATCGCATCAACAACTCGAGGCAGGACGAGTGGACTTGGATGGTTGGACTCTTTTCAGTAAGTGGACTATTTAAACTTTTGAGTAGCAACAACCATTCGAATGATGCCAAGCTGAATAGAAATCTGGATTGCCACCTCATTTGGCAACTTAACATACCATTGAGGATCAAAGTGTTTATGTGGCTGCTTCGAAGGAAACATTTGCCCACTCAAAGCTATTGAGTAAAATGGGCCCCGGAGGGGTGTACCTCTGTTCTTTGAGGTCCTGGTGGAAGACATTGATCATCTAATTTTTGACTTTGCCGTAGCAAGAAGAGCGTGACAAGAATCCAACTGTTCATAAGTTAATATCATTTCGTCATCAGTTATTTGGAATTCACCTAGATATGAAGGAGCACAGCATACTCACTGCTATATGGTGAGAGGGTGGAGAGCAGTGCCCGTGGCTTTCTTATGATCGATTTGGTGTCAACGCATCAGCTGCATCTCTAAAGGAGATCAGTGCTACGTCCAAAATATTACTTCTGTGGCAAGATGTATGCTGTGGGATTAGGCAAACTTATAAGTATCTTGTATCTCTTTAATGTAATTTTTGAAGCATCTAAAAAAATGGATGTGTGCACTTGGCACACATCCTTTTCCCTGTAAAAAAAATCTACCTCCAATTGGTTTCCATCTGTGGATATTGGTTATCTACCCATTGGAGGCAGATATCTTCCAAGAGAGTTTCCCTTTTCTTTCTTTTTTAGCAAGAAAGAAGCAAAAATGTACCTCACAAAGAAATAAATTAAACTGGCTAATTTTCCCAACCCATACCATTGACATTTAAATTTTTGGGGTTGAACTACAATTGTAGTTAGAAATTTGGTCATCTATTGCACCCTTTTGCATTATGTGGTTATCTATTTGGCATTCTTAATTTGCTCTAGTTATTAAACCTTTTTTTAGATTAAATACCTTTTGACATTTATTTCAGACTTCCCCCTCATCTTCAATATAGCATGATGATTCCTACAGTTGGCTAGCATTCTTTCTCTCTTTAAAAAGCATACTTTAATGTCAAACCTTTTTGGATATCCTATATCGGTAATACTCAAATTTTCTCCAGTATCATGTTTGAGCACAATTATTGGTTCTTGCTAGGTTTGAGGAAGTCACTACAGCATGTGTTCCAAGATGGAGTGTGCCATCCAAAAATGGCCATGGTTATTGATGACAGGCTTCAGGTTTGGGATGATAAAGATCAGCCTAGGGTCCACGTTGTACCTGCATTTACTCCATATTATGCCCCTCAGGCCGAGGTCTTATTTTCATTTCCTTGCAGCATTTACCACTAAATTGTTAGTCCTTCAACCTGATATGTATACTTCTTTTTCTGCAGATGGCAACTGCTGTTCCTGTATTATGTGTTGCAAGAAATGTTGCATGCAATGTCCGAGGTGGTTTCTTTAAGTAATATCGCATCCACCCATTGGTCTATATGTTTGAATGTGGATTTGAGATGATTATATTCATTAAGTTCTTATCCATTACTCACCTATCATCTCTAACATTCTTGACAGAGAATTTGATGAAAATTTACTGCGTAAAATATTTGAATTGAATTATGAAAATGAGATCACAGACTTACCTTATGCTCCAGATGTCAGTAACTACTTGATTTGTGAGGTATGATAACTCTTAGATTTTGTTTTATATTTTATGAGGAAATCTCTTAGATTTTTTTTCTTTTATATTCAATTTGTCTTACTTCCTTTTATGATTTTCAGGATACCAACACTGGACTAAACAACAACAAAGATATTCCGATATGTGAGGGTATATCTGGTGCTGAAGTCGAACAAAGATTGATTGAGGTAGTTGGTTCTTTTTTCTTGAGCATCATCTTAATTTGAGGGTAAAAAAATGATGTGTTATCATTCTTTGCCACCTTGGAAAACTATCTACTATAACTTTTGTCTACTTGGTGGCCTTGTCTCCGCTTCAGTGTCCAATGATTTATGTGGTCCATGAAAAGGACTTTGACCCCTCTAAAAAAATAATATGATAATACTTTGTTATTTCAGGAATGTCATGCAGATGAACAATTGATAGAGCATCAATTACAACCAAACTATTTCTCAAGAGGTACAATCAAACATCATGTAGATTCAACTTTGGTTTACCGATCTGCTGGTTTTAACTTTTTTCAAGTTAATTGAGTTTTTTTAGCATTTCCAATTATCTTGCTTCAAGTCTGAAAAAAAAATATCTTGCTTCAGCGAAGATTAAAACTAAGGAAATGATTGTCCTTCTTCGAATTTGTTTTGTAAATTCGTTCTGTTATATGGTTGTATGTTTCTTGTAAGAGATAATGAACAATGAAGTTTTTTGAAAAATAAAATGAACAGTTAAAATCTTTTATATTATAAATTGACTTGTCTGATGAGCTTACCGGAGTGAATTCAACTGGATACCTTCCTTTTCGTTCTAGATCCATCTTTAAATATGTTGTTCATACTCAGTATTTTTTTCTGTGTCCCTGACCTATATTATATTTTGATAGATTCTACTAGTGACTACATATTGTAACTTTGTCTGCAATATGTATATTTTCCATGTAAGTGTTAGTTCACTATCTCCAATACCGTAAAAGTGCGATAATTATTTTATTTATTTCTGAAGTTCTTAGCTTTCCATTATACTTGAGATAGTAGATATTCGCTGGTTTCTTAGATAAACCAAGATGCAACATGGATTGTATGCATCTTTTCTTTTTCTGATAAATAGATTGTATTAGGTGATCTACTAATACAGAAAGACTAGCATAATCAGTCTTGGATAAAACCAAAGAGTAATAACCGACTTAGTGTTGAGGTATTTGAGTTTTTGTTGTTTTATCCTCATAATTTTAACTTGATTTACTGAAGATGATGAGGTATCTGGAAAACAACCATCTGGAAGCAGCAGATGTCTTCTTACTGACTCACATCAATCTAGTCTACCTGGGTCATTCTTGTTTTTATCAGTACTAGAAGAAATTGGCAAGAGATGTAATTCTAAGGTATCATTTCATGCTTTCTAAAAAAAAGGTATCATTCCATGGTTTCTTCTTACAATTTGTGATTCATTGTGTGTGACTAATCTCACTCTTTTTCCATAGGTTGAATTCCGGTCTGCTCAAAGCCATAATAAGGAATTTCACTTTACTGTTGAGGTCAGTTATATTATTTTTTTAATCTTTTCGAAAGATGCCAGGATGATTATTTAAGGTTAATTGTCATCCATGTTTACTTATAAAGTCATAAGAGAATCCTCTCAAAAAAGCATTAGGCAATGGTCCAAATGTTTCAAATGGACATAAGCAGTCCTCATTATACACGTTCTCTTCCCACTCCCGTATCAAAACTTTTGATTGACTGGCAATGTTCTATACATAACATGTCATCCACCAAAAATAACTTCACTATGTTGATAGGCTAATTTTCTCTCATGTCAAATCTAAATGTGTTCCTTTCCTCATAAAAAAATCTAAATGTTCCCCACATGGGACACCCTTTCTCTTAAGGTGCCTTAAAAGTCCCAATCTGCTCTCATGCAAATTAATCAAGCTTACCGCGGACCAAAAATCTCAAGCTATGACACTACTCAAGAAGTGTAATCCTCAAAGCTGCCACACAAGCTACAAATTATTCATGCTCGAGACGCCATCTTCTCCTGTTCACTTAGTTCACTGTTTCCTTCAGAATAACCAAACAAAGAAATTGCTTGTCAGCAGTCCCTATCTCTACAAATTACAGTTAGTCACACTTCAACAGGGCTTCCCTCCCTCAAGGGTATAAGCCCTCCAAATGCTGAACCGTCTTGAAGCCTATGTCTTCTTGAATTGTTTGGTGTGAATCAATCATTTGGTCCAGTAAAGAGGTTAAACCTCATGGGATCATTGGTTTTGAAGTGTTAAAGTGAAGAGGGTGTCGAACACGAGATTAAGTCTTGTTGATGACAAGTACTATAGCTAGTAGTCACAAAAATCCTACTGCAAATCCCCACTTGATGATCAAGTATCATTGCACCTAATTATCAATGGTTACCATTTCCAGTTCGAAACAAGGTACCTCATGTTTGTCTTCTAGAGAGATGGCCATTGGATAATTAGTCATATGGCTTGAAGAAATCAACTTTACTAGTTGTAAGTCACCAAAGGCAACTATCTCCAAGACCATGGTAATGAAAGATAACTAAGCAGGATGCACCATGTTGCTGGCCACTAGCCTTTTCCTGATAATTGTGTGATTCAGGAAAATCATATTCGATAGTGCAATTTCTCTGAAGTCCTTGATATGTTATGTTGATGTTCTTTTTGGGTAAAGGAGGGATAGGAATCTAATTGTTGCACTCAAAGCCGTCATACCATAAAATAAACTCATGGAAATACCACCCTTTATGATTAGATGAAAAACATTGTATTAAAACATTAGGAAGCTATTAGAGACTACCAAGCCTCATTGTCTAAACCTCGCTATGCTCTTATAACCTCCTTAGCAACCAAAACAATGAATAAAGATCTATTGTTGCACTCAAAGCCATGATTCCATATAATAAACTCATAGAACAATGTCTAAAACCATCCTTTATGACTAGATCAAAATCGTTGTATTAAAACTTTAGGGAACTGTTACAGAAGGGAGAGCCCTCATTATTCAAACCGCGCTATGCTTGTAAAATCATCTTAGCAAATCTAATCATCAAAAGCCATTGTCCTTCTCAAAAAGAAAAAAAGCCATTGTGGATCTGTGACACCTTTGGTTGTAGTGAAGAATAAAGTTGAATAAGAATTATTAACTGATTGCTTCGGCCAACCTCGTTTCACATCATCGTCAGCGGACATCATTTCACATCATCGTCAGTGGACATCAGTTCAAAATTCAAAATGAGTCGCTACGATGATCAACAGAATTATTTTGTTGCTGTCCCGCCATCATTAACCCATCAAGTTTGCAGGATAAGAAATTCCAGCTGCCCATAGAAATTGCTTCTCTATTTTTTGCATTATTCACATGGTTAACTTTTTTTTAAATGGCAACTTTGCCCCCTTGGAATAACACCCTGTTTGGTGGAAAAAGGCAGAATAAGGTCCTATTCTAGGCCTTATTCTGCAAACAAACTGGGTCTTAGGATTCTGGAGAGATGATTACAGGTAAATTAAGAGAAATAAAATACACTAATTCATGCTAACGGCAATTGACCACAGGGCAGAAGGCCCATAAGCTTGATTGTCCTGCATTGCATCCATTCTTGAAGCAATCATAATGTAATCATTTCACTTCTGCTTCTGCACCACAGAACCTCTAGCTTGATTGGTAATATTTTAACATCACCAGCTTCATCCCCTTCCCTGCTCTCCCTTCTTGAATCAATAGTATTGAAATAGTAACATCCTGCACTCCATAAAGTGTTATTAGATCTTGGTCTTTCCTTCCGTATTTGTAGCATTCCTTTTAATGCGCTCTTCACCTCCCTTTCTTGAATTGTATTCATTAGATGATCATCATGATAGGATTTGTAGTCTTGATTTGCGGATTAAAGTTTGTGGTAGGTTCATGTAGAAACATTTTTATTTTTCAGTTAAAAGTAGGATTTTGAGATCCTTGATTCAATTATATGATTGTCAATCATGGACTCTTTTATGATCCTAAATAGGATTACAGTCTTGACAATGTTGTTAGACAAGCTTACCGGTCTCCTTCCGGTCTTCACTTTGCACATTTCTGGCCTAAACATATTGCAGCTGAACATAGTGAACCAGAACATGATGATGGGTTTTCTTTCTTTCATATTCTGTCCCAGTGGCTAAGCCCAGTTACAGTGTCATTCCTTTTATCCTTAATTGAATGACATCATATTTATCCAAACCAAGCTTAGATCCTCCTTGACCAACAAACATGGATGAATATTGACCCCTTATAGTTATCCTTTGGGTTCTAGAAAAATGTGATTGCTCATGAATCGATAACTTTCATTCTCTATTATCCTGTAACAGTTTGTGATGCATCTAGAATTTATTTGCAGGTTTTGTTTGACAATGAAAAAATTGGTATTGGGATAGGAAGAACAGTGAAAGATGCCCAAGTTCAAGCTGCTGAAAATGCTCTTCACAATTTGGCTAGTATGATTTCTTTGTTTTGGTTCATATTAGCTAGATGTGCTGTCGCCAATGTTCTTAACATGTACACATTGCATGATCATCATTGGTAGATCCCTCAAAATGAGTGATTAAACCTTGTTTGTTTTTGTGATAAGTTGTTTGATTTGAAACATGAGCGAATCATTAGGTAAAATCTCCTAGTTGCAGAGTTGGGAAAACCTTAGCAGTTTGTGTTGAAACGGGTCTGCAACCTAAAAGGCTTCATATGATTATTGTCAAAATAGATTATTATCCAACCATTTGTCTACAGTCAAAAAATAATTTCCACTCTTTACGGCAACTTTCTCTTTTGCCTGTATTACTCTGTTCAATATTTGTTCTTTCATCTCATATTCTCAAATGAACATAGATAACCTTTTATCTAATATACATATATGCTTGTACCCGTGTTACACTGTTCAATATTTGATCTTTCATCACATGTTCTCAAATGAACATAGATTTACTTTTTATTTAATATACAGTATATACTCTTCACTAATAGAATACAAGGATTGCGACAGTCAATCAAATAGAGAACAACATCTTGTTGTCTGTATGCTTGATATTCAAACTTAATATTAATCAAACAAGCATTGTGGCTTGTGTGTTTCTATTTTTTTTTTCTGAAATAGTATGTGTTTTTATTGGGAGGATACGTGCAGTCTCTTTTTCGTCTTTATCGTGGCTTATGCGTTATTCTACAAATTGTATAAATTAGATTGTTGCAAGGAAAAATTCTGAGTTTGGAAGGAGCTTATGAGTAGAGGGGCTACTAGTGAATGACCTTTGGGCTTTTAGGATACAACAAAACCAAGCTATCTTTTTACTTAAAGAATACTGTGAATCCTGCTGAAACATTGATTGTACTTTGGTTCTTTTATTTTCTTTCAAAAGGTGTTCTCTATTTTATTATCATTGGCAATAATGCTGGATGACTATTCGCCATTCTCTCAATAAAACAAAAAGAAGGAAAAATATGAACTTGTGGAAATCATAAACTCACATCATTTGCACAATTGTAGGTGCATGTTCTTTCATTGCTGTATTTAAGTACAATCATATCAATAACAAGTTATTTCATTGAAATGCAGATAGTTATTTGTCATTTATTGGACGTATTACTGGAGGTACAAATAGAGAAATGGATAAGCTTGTAACTCAAAATGACAATGGTTTCTTAGATGATATCGTGAGTCATCGAAATCATTTTGTTGAACAAGAAGGTTTACTTTCTGCAAGTACATCAGAGCAAATGAGTCAGTCAAACAACTTAGGGCGATTAACTTCTGTGCTCGCTGGTATCAAAGAACTTGTAAGCATTGCAACTTATTGTCCTTAGTCCATTCTTTTTCTTTTATTAGACTTTTACTTGCATTACGTTTAAATTTTAGTGTTTGGAAGGCCAAAATATTGTCTTCCAGGATAAAACTATGTCTTCCCAAACTTTAAATGGACGTGATTTCTATTATGAGGTAATTTGTTGCATTTTGTTATTTATTTTGATGTGAACTGTTTTTTTCTCCTTTTCTTTCATGTTTTCCCTTTAATCTTCTTAAATGTTGATTGATACTTTATATGTATTTCAGCATTTTATCTTATTACATTTGTTTTCTTATGCTCTCCCATTCTATAGGTAGAATTAGCTGGACGAGTTTTAGGACAAGGAGTTGGTTCGAACATTGAGGATGCAAAGCTTGAGGTATTTTCTCCTCTTTTCTTGTTCAACTGGACATTAGAAGACATATGATCATTATTTACATGACATCAAACCCTTGTAAGGCTTATTGAGATCATCCACTGCTTACTTTTCATCTAGGATCCTAAATAAACAGATACTTGGCCTTATTGTATTGTATATCCTAATATTATATTTGTCAGTTTTTTAATGTCGTAGACCCTAACATTTAGTTAACACTGTATTTTTGGTGCTCGATCGGGTGTGATCCACATAGAAAGATATTGTAGTATATAAGAGCTACCCTACATTTTAAAATTTAACCATATGATGTAATATTATTTAGTCTAGAATATCATTACCTTATTATTCATCTTCTGATTTGAATTATTGGTGTTCTCTTGAGGGGTTGAAATCTTTGTTGTTGTTGGAGATGGATTTACGCTAGGTATAATCGTCTTGTATGAGAAGTGTAACCCGATGACTTAGGAGGCTGAGAGAGCTAAACCGTCGCCGGGAACTCCATCCCGTCGGCGCCACCTCCGTCGCTGGGAGCCCATCCCAGCGGCGCCACCTCCGTCGCCGGGAGTCCATCCCGGCGGCGCCACCTGCGTCACCTTCCTTCCCTTTCCCTCGTGACCCCAACAGAGATGCGCCCTCAACGCTGCAATCTTCCCGGTGAATGGGAGACTTACAGGCGTCCTCCCCGGCATGGACATGGATCACCGCTAGTGACATGCTTCAGGTGCCTCCGTCAAGGCCATCGTGC
>LTAE01007377.1:0-19843 GCA_001647135.1 Pontederia paniculata
ATCCCTCTTCATATATTCACTCCATTCTTCAGCTCCTCCACATGTATTCTTCTTTCAACATCTGTCGACCACTCTATGTTCTTAGGACGGCCGCTGCACCCATATGCTTCTTCCTGAGATGTCTTCCCTGTGCATAGGTCGTCTATTCTTTTAGCTTCGGTGAATCTAACATCTCCTGAACTTGAATATATCATGTTATAGAATTCAGCTCAACAAGTTCATCAGTATAGACTAAGTTCACTTACAAATTTGTGATCATCAAAACACACTCGGGATCCTAGATTCAACAAGAAATTTCAAATTTCATTCTCCAAAAAAAAAACATAGTTCATATATTTCAAATTGACATGAGATTAATTAAGAAATAGAGTAGAAATCAAACTTTGAGAGAGGACGCTTTGATGAGAAGATCTTCATTATACATGCATTAAGTGGTTCCAACCTTACAATTCCTTTCTAGAATATCTACAATATTAAGTTAATGGCTTCTTCAACCTGCACATGAGGCCCAATTCGCAAAAAAACTAATTGCAGTTTAGTACCACAGAGAAAAGTTACCTGCACACACATTCTTCGTGCATAGTTCTAAGAATTAGAATAGCTTGTCAACTAAATTGCTTCATCTGAGGAAGAAGTTTTGCACCTCCAATATCAAACAACAAGTTGATCTAAGCTTCAGTATCTAAAACCAGAATCCATTGGCTAGTTTCATACACTCGACGGTAAAAGGGTTGAAAATAACAAACTTTGATGTGTTGTTGTGTAAATCCTATGAGGAGAAGTTTATCTTGTTCCTGTTATTAATTAGACGAAATTGGTTTTGTTCTTTAATGCCTAAATTATTTTCCTAATTTTCATGAAAAGCGTGTTGATTTAAAAATAAATTCTCTTGTGATTGTTGTATCGTCACTTCTGACATGAAGATCTGTTGGTGTAGGCCAGAAGGCAAGGAATCCTTTTTGGAACGAGACACTTAAATTCTTGGTTCTCTCCCTAGTCATAGGCAACCACCATCAACACAAGTTTATAATCTAAATCATGAACTATAACACATGTTGAATCTAGGGTCCCGAAATTGTTTCGGTGATCACAAATTTGTGAGGAAACTTAGTATATACTAATGATCTTTGATTTGTGATGTAAAAGACAAGATTTTTATGTTCAGTCAGAAATAGGTCGACCAAAGTTGAACAGCGGACGACCTATGTACTAAAAAGACTTAAAGAAAAATCTTAAGTATGAAGCGGTCATCCTAAGGATGTGAAAAGATCGACCGAAGTATGAAGCAAAGACTAAAGATATGAAGCTAAGTATTAAGCGGTCGATCGAGGATAAATGATGGACGACCGATGACATAGACAAGAAGGAAAGGTCACCCGATGAAATGAGTGGGCGACCGAAGGTTCGAAGTAAACAGTACAAAGGTTGAAGAACGGGCGCTCCAAGGTTAAGTGGATGCCTTATGAAAGGAAAGAGGAAAGTTATTTTTTAATGAAGGCAGGAGAGGTCGTCCGAAATTCTCAGGGAAGAAACAGTGTTCGACCGAAGAACCTCATAAGATAGGTCTCCTAAGAACTTGAAAGTTAGAACAGTGGACGACCAAAAAAATGTACGAGTAAAGAAAGGTCGTCTGAAGATTTGAGCGGATGACCGAAGTACTCTCAATAAAGAGAAAGGTCGTCCAAAAGCTTAAGAGTCAAGCAATGGACGACCAGTTGAATACATAAGTAGGAGTAAAGAAAGTTAGGTCGTCCGAAGATGATCAATGGATGACTGAAGTATTCTTGACGAGGACAAAGGTTTTCCTAGAGCTTTGGAGCTAAAGCAGTGGACGACCAGAGGAATGTATAAGCAAAAGAAAAGAATATAAAAAGAAAAGGGGTCGTCCGAAGATGAACAGCGGACGACCGAAGTATTCATGTTGAAGACATTGGACGAGTGAAAGCAGCGGACAACCTGAGATGTTGACAGAAGAAAAGCAAAGGTCGTCCAAGGTATATGAGAGTTGTCAGTGGATGACCAAAGCTTGTCATAAGAATGTCAGAAGATGAAGAACAGACGTCTGAAGAATTCAGTAAAGAATGAGCGGACGCCGAAGTGTTAAGTAAAGAAGCATAGGTCGCTCGAAGGCACTGAGCGCAATCAATGGACGATCGAGGAAGAGTTAAATAATAAGTATTCAAGTCAAGAAAGGTCGACCGAAGGATTGGTGTGGAATCGGTGGATGATCGAAACAGACTTGAAGATATCACCCAAGGCAGAAGCCGATAGGGTTGTCTGAAGGTTCAGAGTGCACTCAATGGACGACCAAAGAAACATTAAGGAAAAGAGTTCAAGTCAAGATCGGGCAACCAAAGGATTGATATGCAATCAGTGGACAACCGAAGGAGCTTGACAAGGAAACTTAACTGGAGCAAAGGTCGTCCGATGAGCTGAGAAGAAAGTAGTGGACGACCTATGAAAGTCAAACGAAGGAGCAAAGGTTGAAGCCCATGACTACGGATGTCCAAAGGTGAGCGGTGGATGATCAAAGCACCATAGGCAGTATTGATGGGTGACTTCACCAGTATAGCGGTTGACAACTGAAGCAGAAGTGGACGACCGAGGAGTAGGTGAAGGGTATTGTACTTGCATTAACGGCTAGTTTTATGTGAAAGAAATTAGGTCGTTTGTGTAAGAGTATAAAATATAGTCCCAAGAGTTTTGGGAGACTTTGGCAAATTATTTTAGCAAACTTGTAAGGTTGAGTGAAAAGCCTAAGTTCCTCCTTCTGAGCATTCTAGTGAGAATCCAGAATAGAAGAGAGTAAATTGAGTGTTCAAGAGTGAGCTCAATTGTAAGAGGTTCTCTCCTTGCCCTCGAAAGAAAAGAAGGAGAAACAAGTTGTAAGGGAGCCTTCACCCTAGAAGAAAGAGTTTAGTGATCTCCGGAGATCTCGAGTTCAAGAAGACTGGAGCGAGGACATAGACCAGGAGTTCGGTCGAACCTCGTCAATGAACCTACTTGTGTTTGTCTCCTTTTGTGCATTTGTTTATTTACTCTCAATCTTTGATAATTTCCGCTACATAAACATAATTTAGGATAAAAAATTTAATACACCAATTCAACCCCCCCCCCCCCTCTTGGTGCCATATTAATCCTACAACACATTCACAGTTGATGACTTCATAGGCGAAGCATTGTGAGTTGAAACTCTTGTCTGATTCTTAGATTCGGATACTCTCATCGGTTGGGAGGCCCTTAATCAAGATTCATGACTACAAATTTAGCTCCCTTTCTATTAATTGGTGGTGCAGGATCAATGTGGGGGATGTGATTGCTTTGGGCATGGAGAAGGAAGTTTTTGAATTGAAACCCACCAACTATTTGGTTGTACTTAGAGATGGAAGCTACCATGGACATATTTGAGATTGTGTTGCCTTTAGGATTATGGTATTTAACTTATTGTACATCGCAACATTTTGATAGTTTCATCCTAGATGTTCTTTAATCAAGAGCTAAAATTGTTCTATTTGATTGTTCAATAAGGGATAGAAGACAAAGTGATAGAAGAAGTCGGTGGGTGAGGATGCAGCTTTAACTCCCAACTAAGACTGCTTGAAGTTGCATTATCCATTCCTTTACTTTCTCTATCCTTCGGACCTTTTCTTGTTAGCACTTAATTAAAATAGTTTCTGAACATGGAATTGTTGATGCAAAAGTAATTATGACAAGCCAAAAGTTGATGACCAAACTTTATACTTTGTGTCCCTCCTCCATTAGTGAGTCTTGAAGGAGTAAACGAGCCAAGCTCATTCAAAGAGGCTCTCTCGTACGTGGACAAGGATGATTGAATCAAAGTAATGGAAGAAGAAATATAGTATATGAAGGCAAGTCAAGTCTGAGACTTTGGTTAATCTCTTGGTTGGTCGAAACACAATTGAGAACAAGTGAATTCATTGTAAAAGTGAAGAGCACAATGTTTGTAAACTACAAAGGTTCATTTATGGACTTAAATAATCATCTAGGTAGTGGTGCATCAAATTTCATCAACCAATAATTTTGTATGATTTTGAGATGGTTGATGAAGAGCATTGTGTGTATGTTTATAAATCCAAGGAGAAGTTCGTCATTGTGACTCTGATAGTAGTAAACAATAAGGAGCTTGTGATGGGCATTAAGAAATGGTTGTCCTTCGCCTTTGATATAAAGGACATGAGTGAAACAGCCTACAAACTAGGTGTGAAAATTCAACTTGATCATTCGAAGAGATTTCTTACTTTGTCATAAGAATCATATATTCATAAGATACTTGAATGATTTCGTATGGATAGCTACAACACCATTGATACTCCTGTTATGAGAGGTGAAGCTTTAAGTCTCAATATATGCCCGAAGATTGAAATTGAACGAAATAAGATATCATCAGTCCCCTATGCTAGTGTAGTCGGTAGGCTAATGTATGTCATGTTATGTAATCGTCCATGCATATATTATGTCGTAGGCCCAGCGAGTCAATATCAAGCAAACCTAGGACGCCTACATTGGAAGGTTGTGAAGAGAATCTTGAAATACCTCAAGAACACTATAGACCTGGCCTTGTGCTATCACAGAGGAAGCACGCGTCTTGTTAGCTACACATGCGTCGATTGGGCAAGCAACATCGATGAGCGTAAGTCCACCTCTGGATATGCTTTTTCTGCTTAGCAATGGAGTTGTTACTTGGAGTAGCGAGAAGTAGGATTGTGTAGCATTGTCCATGATGAAAGTTGAATTCATCACATGTTCAATAGCAGTGCAAGAAGCTTTATGGCTAAAAAAAAGGTCTTCAACACGTGTGTTTCAGATAATGCAATGACTACGTTGTGACAATTTAAGACATGGTATTTGGTTTACAAATTCATATGTAGAGTTATGTTTTTGCCATGGATTTGATTCTTTGTATTGCATATTATTACCTCTTTTTATGACTTATGCGCATCTTATAGTTCCATGTTTGCTATTTTCATATTATGAACCATTTTTAGCATGATTCTTGTGATCTTATGATTATCTGGTTGTAGGAGCTGGGGAGGAACAATTTCACACCCTGAATGCTCTCTTCCGAAGATGATTCACGTCTTGACGCTACCAGACAAAACCAAAAATAAAATCAAAGAGGCAACAAACTTTTCTAGGAAGATTCTTGTAGTTGGCATTCTATTTTTTCCTTCCAAGAAAGACTGGACAACAATCACCTAAGTAGAAGGAAATCTAGAATACAAAAGAAAGAAAGAGACAATCTAGAGAAGGTTCGCAACTATCGAGAGGGAGGGGCGTCTATATTTTTTGCACCAATTTTTTCTGCAACTCTGGGGCCAGAGGAGAGATCAAAGGTTATGTCTTCGTGCGTTTGATTTTGGCTGCAACGAGGAAGAGGAAGGAGAGACAGGAAGCAACATTGAGCCATTTTTATATTTAGCTTTTGAAACTTTTGAAATGGCTTCCTGTTCTTTTGGTTTTGCAATGTTTGTAATGAATATGATCAGCTAAACTTGCTAATCCAGACATAAGAGTGTTGAGAACTTTATCTTGCTGATTTGAATGCATCTTTGTTAAGCATTTCCATTCATTGTCATTTACTTTGCTCGTTTGCTTAATCATCTATGATATTTCTATTATTTCTATTTTTGGGATTTCTTAACTCATTTTCTCCATTGAATGTTAAGGTGATGCCCCATTGCAAATCCTTATCCGAGAGGACGGGAATGTTGCTAGGTGCTAACGTGATCCGAGAGAGGAGTAGGATCTAAAGGTTTATCACCAACATTTTTCATTTCAGTAGGGTTGTAGGCTGAGAGGCTACATCTCACAAATGATTACAGACTCAGGGACAACCAAGAGGCTCCTAATTGGTGTTCTTTGAGCGGATTGGGTGGGGATTGTTTGGGCATCGAGAGTTGTCCAAACATTTTCCAAAATTTATATTGTAAAGGCTTGATCTATGAGAGTGGACATGTCCAATACTCATTTATCCATGGCTATTGTTCATCTAATTTATTCGATTCAGTAGCAAGATTTAATTTGAAGCATTTCCTATGTCTTGGCATTTATCTTTTATTGAGTGGTTCATTTCTTTTTACTCTCTATCTGAGTACTCTTGCTTCTTTTGATATTAAAAACCCCAAAAATATTTCTGGTTTATTTTCTTTTTAGACTTTATTTTTGTTACATTTCATATCTGAAACAAATGTATTCCTCTTCGCGATTTAGTTTAGTGTAAAATCGAGTAGTCAAGTGGTGGATTTCTTTTCCATGTGGATTCACCCCTAAAATATTATAAGGAAGGTTGTGCGCTTGTAGTTGGAGTTGTGTGTTTAGGAGAAATTATTTTAAGACTTGTTGATTTTGTTCGTTCACCTTGCCCTAGTTCCAGACTTTCACACCTTGTGAACCTAGAACTGAGCACATTTTTACGCCTTGCACAAACATCCTCAACAATCAAGATGCAATTTCTATATAGAGGACGAGAAGTATCAATGCAAAGGAAAGCATATCGACACAAAGTATAAGTTTATATGACATGAAGAAGTAAAAGAGGAGATTTCGGTTGAGTACATATGCATGCAGAAAATGATTGTTGATCCGTTCATCAAACCATTACCTAGAGATGCATTTTTTAGTCATATAAGCTTACTATGATTGTGTAGAATATGAAGACACACTTAAGTTTTGGGGAATAATAAAAATATTTCACATTCATTCATATATTATGATGGATTCTATTATTCGTGTATTGAGTATGCCAATCAGGTATTATGTTACTTATTCACACAAGTAATTGCCTCTGATGATTTTTGGATTAGCAAGTGGAGAAGAAATAATTTTGGATTGATATATATCCAAAATCATCTCGATGTGTTGGGATGACATTAGCACAATTCTTGATAACTTTCTGCGGCCTAATATATGCAGTCAGACATGAAACTCCAATTTTGTCATCAACATGATGGTGACGACAAGGATGCTTTAGGTCAAGCCTAGAGGAGGATGACTGAACTTAAGTCTGTGTGGTGTTTTCGCATAAAAATAAACATTGTGTTTTGTACCAAGTATGCTAAGTCGACATTGAGATATAACGATTCGACTTCGTCATGGTGTGTGTCTTTATAGATTTATCAATATACACGGACACACTTAGACCTTTGACTATGTTTCAAAATGATGTTATAGTGTTGCTACTTTAGCATGATACTCTAAGGTAAAAAATGAGCGGCTCTGAGTCATGTTTAGAAAAATAACCAATATATAATTATGAATCATGAGGGCAAAAAAAGAATTGTTACGAGAAAGCAACCATTACATAGTTATGAAACATGAGGGTATAGGAAAGAACTGTTATAAGATGCATGAGAATTTTGTATGTCGTTAGTCAATAGTCGCATACAGAATTGATTTATCGCGAAGTCAAATACGAGGTGTTTGAACTACACAACCAGACGAATATTGGATATAACGAGTAAGTGATGCTTGAGTAGTTATACAAGTCATAAGTTGGGCTTGCAAGATATTAATGCAGCATACATATGTTTTGAGCAATCATGTAAGTCATGAGTCTGACTCACATAATGTTCAAGAGTGAACTATGTATGTCATAATTCCAAGTCATTTTTCATAAGGCAATAATGAAACCCAAACAGGACATGGTACATGCTTTGAGATGGTCGAGCGATTGTATATCCTTGATCGGTTACAATCAAAGCTCTCATGATTTTCAGGTTGTGTTTGTACTCGTGGCTCACATGACTCATTTGTTACAGGGATAATGGTGGAATGCCACATGGAGGTCGGCCCGTAGAAGATTGCTGGGCCACCACATGGGCCCAAGTGCCCACCCAAGCTAAGTGCCAATGTTGGCCACCGACCTTGTGAGATGTGAGACAGTGCCTCACGTCCCTCGAGGCGTAGGCGTTCGCCCGCCAAAAGAGGCTCCCACAATGGGGCGCCCAAGATGTGTGCGCAACAACCCCTATGGGCACCCAACAAGTGGGCGCGAGGTGTGCAAAGAAAAGGGTATAATCCTTTCTCTCATTGGTTGTTAGTCCAACTAATAAGAGCCTCTTCTTCCAATTTCGATTTTATCCTTTTGCACATTGTGTTTCAAGTTCTCATAATTTGGTTCCCGATGCCGAGGCAAAGCAAACTTATTGAGATGCTCATGGAGAAGTTGTTCACTATCATCTGCTTTCGCTTTCGCTTATGTAAGTTGAAGTACTTTGTGTCCCTCCATTAAAATATTATTATTATGATTATCATTATTATTATAGATTATGTATTAAAATGGCATGTATCGATTTTACAAAATTGGTTAGCACCATACATCATGTGTCACGACATTACATGAAAACAATTATTATGATCACCATAACACTTCCGCATCAAATTGACGCTGCCATCGTTCAAGTTTCCCACTCGAGGAGCCATCGACGGAGCACCTTTCGACCATTGCACACAACACCGGATCATCTCCAAGCCGCAATAGTTTTGGCTCCTTCCAAAGCTTGTCGGTACCATGTCACCGTTGAATGCATCAAAATTCATTCATCGTGTCGAGCGACTTGCATCTGCTTGTCTGCGATTTATAACAACTTCCGGCACAACAAAATTCTTCGAGCATTCAGTGAGCCTCTGTCGAGCCTTGAGCAGTTTGATCCTCTTCTCGACGTACTCCAGCATCGCGGTGTTCATCGACAACAACTGTCACAGGGGATCCAGTGGGGGCGCTGATGATGATATTGGCTCGGCGGTAGCCTCGACCATTTCGAGAGAGCAGCATTCTTCATCGGACTCGTGTAGGTCGACGTGCCGACCAAATATGCAGAGGAGCTCGTCGGGGTCCTCGGCCACGCATCGACGCGTGACCCGAGGGGCTGATGCAAATGACAACGACGTCAACACCGTAGAGGGTGGCTAGTTCATAGGCCTTATTTCAATTTGTCAATCTAATTCTTTCATTAAATTTCATAAAAAAAATTGTTAATTAAATCTTTAATAATTATGAAATATTATTTTTACCCTTAATTTTTTAACATAAGAAAATGAATTGATAAAAATAAAAAACAAAGTAATGATATATATTAATTAATAATAATTTTTTAATGAATATGAAATATCTTCATCAAGTTGTTAATTTTTAATTTTTTTTATAAATTTAAAAGAAAAAAGGTAAAATTATTATTATAATGAATAAAAGATAAATTTAATAGAATTTTGAATGAAGTTTAACGAAAGATTTGATTATTAGTTGATATAAGTTAAAAAGCTAAATTTAAAAAAAAATTATAATTTAAAATTATATGTGAAAAAAATTATAGTTGAAGGGTGGTACTAAATAATTTTTTTTTATATTGCTCTTTGGCTCGCGATAGATATATTTATAAATTTTCGAGTGGGTGGCCGGGATTCTGATTCCTATTGGAACACGATTTTCGGGAAAGCCATATGTTCCTTTCTTTTGATGAAAATTATAAAATTTTCATTGAATATTACAATCAAGCAATTTGCAAATGCAAGGATGAGAACATTCGACAGATAACAACGCATGCATGCAAACACTGTTCACGTCATAGCTGACATGTTCAGAATTGTATTCGTAAAATTGACTAGAAGACCTTAATTAGCAGGAGCCCTTTTGTGCTGAGCTTATAGCTCTGTTGGTTAACCTCTACGATGTCCAAAATAAATTAAAAAGAAATGTTTATAGATCATTCAATTGAGTATTTTATTCGGATTTAGAGGGAGAGAATTAATAGGACAGAGTTCAAAAAGGGTCAGTGGGTGACATAAAGAAAATGGAGAAACGACAATGAAATAACTAGCAATTTCTAATTAATATGCTCGTTGAAATGTCCACTTAGCTATTTAAGTAAAGTATTGATTATTTAGTGGTGTTTTAATGATGTAATTAATGAATTTATCGTATGGAGGATGTAAAGACAGAAGAAAGAACACCCCAGAAAAAAAACATTAGATTACGGTGGAGTCGAATAGTCGGAACACGATGAAGTCATCAGGATTTATGCCACAATGTTATAACTTCTTAGTTAAGAATTAATTCATAATAATTTAAAAAAAATAAGAAGAATTGTGACAGAAGTGAGAGAGAATAATCTTGTTTTACAATGTTTAATAAAGATAAAAAAAGAAAGGGAAATAATTCAAATTAAGTTTATTATATTCATTTCACAATTTTCATACAAAAGAAAATTGGGAAAAGATTCAAATATCAATATAACTTGCTAGAAAAGAAACCCCTTAAAAATAAAACTTTTCCCACTTTTGCAACGAGCGCACTACCAACGGCTCAGACCAAGCGATCTAACCACGTGGCATGATCCTGGACTCCCCATTCGCCCCCATAAATAGCTTGCTCCTCCAGCTATTTGACTGACGTAACCCAAAACCCTCTCACTTCTCTTCCACTTCCTCTCCGCTACGAATGAGGTAAAGATTAAAAAAAAAATTATATAAATGTCTTCTCATTCCGGAATCCTTTTCTACTCTCAAATGCATTTCTACTCCCAAATGCATTTTGTTCTTGATGAATCTTTCGCCTTTTTTCGATCTGTTTGATGTCTTTTTTTCACCATCTTTTGCTTGTTGAGTTCAGGGTTTTGGGTGTTTGATATCGCTCGCCGGGGTTTTGCCGACACCGAGAAGTATCCACTTCGATCAAAGAGCACCGAAGGCAAAGGAAAACAAGAAGGCAAATGAACTCCATAATTTTTTTTCTCCTTTTGGAGTTTGTAGAATCTTTTGATAGTTTGCATTTTTTTTTCTTTTTGGGTCTGCAAACATGCATTTAGACTTTTATTTTGCACTCTTATTTTTTGAAGTCCTAAGGTTTTAGGGCTTGTGGCGGTTGTGCAAACATGCATTTGGATTTTTATTATTTTGTGTCTTAGGGTTTTAGGGCTTGTGGCGCTAAAACCCTTTTGCTGTTCACTTTTTGCTCTTTCACTCATGTTCATTCGGATGTGTGGATTCTTATGCGCACTCAAGATTAGAACTATTGAACACGGAGTAAATCTGAGATATAGAAATTTGGAGCTGAGTAAAGAGAATTATCTTTATTTCTCAAACTTTAGATACAGTTTATGTCCTCTACTACCTTCTATTTATGCTCGTCCAGGTTTGAAGAATTTAATGAATCAGTTAGTTGATAACACTGTAGGCGGCTAAGAGTAAGTCAGAGTGTATGAGAAACAATTTATACTCTCAACACTAGACACTAGTCCTCAAGTTGGTTGCCTTATAGACATCAAGTAACCCTATCTTGAATATTAAGTACTCACGATGCTGTCCTCTCAGTCCCTTGGTTAGAATATCAGCTACCTGCTCATCTATCTTAATCTCAGCTTGCTATCAACTCTTTCCCCACGATATGATCAACTTTTGTGCATTTCATTCTCTCATGGGATATTGGTTTACTTGCTATTTGAAACTTTTTCTATCGCTTTAGATCTGTATTGGATGCATAACCTGAATTTTTACTGGCCAAAAGGTTCTGCAACTACCGAATCAGAGTGTATCTTGTAATTTATCACTTGAGCCAAGACTGTTATTTGATTATGGCATTTTGCTCTACTGAAAGCTAACTTGATGTGTTACTGCTTAACTATACTTTGATGATGTGTCACTTGACTCATTTTATATCTTTTTCTAACTCTTTTGTGTTCTTTTTTCAGATTTTATCATTTCAATGGACCAATCATCAAGCGAATCTGAGATAAGCGACTCAGAGATTGATAAATATGTAGAAAAAATATGCTCAGATCTCAAAGAAGGGAAATCAGAAGTGAGGGTCAGCAAGGATTTTTATCGATGCCCTTTCTGCCCTGAGAAAAAACGAAAGGACTACAAATACAGGGACTTGCTTCAGCATACAAGTGGTATAGGCACATCAAACAGGAAGCTGAAGATTAAGGCTAAGCATCATGCCTTGGAACGATATTTGAAGAATGATCAGGGTTGTAGTGCAGAATCATCAAATTCTCAACCACCACCTCCTAAGAGCAAATATGAGGATAGGTTCGTTTATCGGTGGATGGGAATCCTTGTTAATATTCCACGGGAAAGTAAGAATGGGAGGTTTGTTGGCGAAAGTGGAAACAGATTGAAGGAGAGGTATTCCAGATTTAATCCGGTAAAGGTTCATGCCTTGTGGAATTATAAGGGTTTTTCTGGAAAGGCGATAGTGGATTTCTCCAAAGATTGGAGTGGTTTCAAGGATGCCATGGCTTTTGAAAAGTACTTTGAGACACGGCGTTGTGGTAGAAGGGACTGGGAATCGACAAAATGTCGTGAAAATGATATTTATGGATGGGTGGCTAGGGCGATTGACTACGAAGCAAGTGACATAGTTGGAGACCATTTAAAGAAAAATGGAGATCTGAAAACTGTTGATGAAATATCGGATGAAGAAAATCGAAAGAAAGATAAACTTGTTGCTGACCTGACTTGCTCGATTGAGGTTAAAAGCAGTGCTTTAAGAGAGCTAGAAACAAAATTCAATGAGACCACCTTGTCACTTGAGCAATCCATGGAACAAAGGGATAAGTTGCACCAGGCTTACAATGAAGGTCTGTATTTTTTGTCTTTTTTTTATTTCATCAGGCTTATATGCTACCATTGACTCTCGTACATATTTGTCATTCTTCCGAACCTAATAGATTGATCTACTATTGTAGTTATGTGTGTTAAATTTGAGTTGGTGTCCTTTCTATTTAATGGATTTTGGATATGTTTTAACATTCTTACAAGTTTTGGCATGTTAAAAATCATAGATTGGAATGATATTTGGTCCCGTTGGTTCATACTGTTTCACTTTATTTATCACCAGGCTTACAACGTCATAATGGAACTCTAAATGTAGTCACCAGTGTATCTCATTTTTTATTTGACTTTTAGTGACCAATGTATAAACTCTTTGAAGTTTTTGAATGCTTTCAGAAATCCAGAAGATGCAGCACCTTACTCGGGACCACTCACGCATGATAATAGAGGAAAATGCAAAGCTTAGGAGAGAGTTGGAGTCCCAGCGAACAGAACTCGAAACAAGGCAGAAACGACTTAACAAGTTGGCCCTTCAGAAAGATATTGACAAGAGGAAGCTTGATGCTGAGAAACAAGTGGTAGGAATTTATACACGTCATTTCTGTCTTTCTGATTACTTTTTGTTCATGCGCTGTGATCCTTTTTTAGATCCTTTTTTGTCCTATGATCCAACTGCAATTTTCTGTAAGTTTCTTCTCTTGATTTTCATTTGAAGGTTTTGTGCTAGGTAAAGCTTGTTGATACCTGAAGTTAACTGCTCTAGGATGGTTTATGCTTGATTGTTGGAGTATCTATCATGCTGTTGGAGTTTGTATCGTTGCTGGTTTTTTATCCTGGTGAAACTGTCATTTCCCAATAAGATTTTTCTTCAGTTTGAAGAAGAGTTTTAGAAGAAAACGTTCACTAGGGAAGTGTGTTTTTATACCAATGACAAATGTATTTTGTTATCCTATAAAAAGGTTGGTGTCATTTGAATTTTAAGATGAAAATTATGCCCCCAATTGGCAAGAAAATGACATCTATTTCCACTTCTCTTTTCTATTTGGTTGAGACAAAATAAATAAGAATGCTTTTTAATCACTCAGGGAACTATTTTATAAACAGATGTAAAATATATTAAAAGAGGTAAAATTCATGTGCTCAGTAAAGGGATGAATTTTTTCAAGGTTTTCAATGATAGTGGACATTAAAGTTTTAGGGTGGTATGGGGAAAGCATACCTAAAGTACTCTGCGGTATCTTAGAGTGTTTGATTTATTGTCTCTTCAAGAGTCGCATTTAACTCAAGAATAAGCACTGTATTTGTGCTTTCATATCGAAAGACATTATATATGGAAGGAGAAACAAACAAATACACTTAACCTGAACTATTGAAATATATGATATCCTTCATTCTTTTTGGGGTAGTTTGACTTGATGTAATTCGTATTCCGAAGTGTAAATGATGTAAGTGGAAATTATGTGATGATTTATACTTACAGAGGTTACTTTTTCATTTTGGGGTACTTAAATGAAATTCCGAAAAGCGACTTCAGTTGTCTGGTTGAAATTTGGGGTGAGATGTAAATAAATAATTAAATAAAACTATCATTTATTGTTAAAATTAATTATTTTATTACGTGCATACTTTTTTATCATAATAAATATATTATTACAATTATCTTAATATTGTATAACTTTAAATTTATCTTTATTTGTTATACTATGATTTATATTTTGCTTATTATTAGAATTATTATTTATTTTAAAAGACTAATTAATTATTTTATTGTTTTATTTTACATTTGTGTGCTAATTTCTAGGTTCATCGTAATTATTTTTTTAATTAATGTTATATTTTTATGTTTTTATTCTTAAACTATTGGTTTTTTAACTCAATAAAATGACATTTGAGATGCAATATTATTTTAAAAGAAATATAAATGAGTATTTTAAAATTTATTTTTTTTTAGATTTTTATTTTATACATAATTTGATATTTATTATTTGTTATGATTTATTTCTTATAAATATTTACATCGACGTTTATTAAATAATATATTGTTAAATTTATTATTTATGTTTTCATACTATATTTATTTCATTTTATGTTTTAAATATATTATAAAAATATACATTCTGTAATTAAAAAACCCATGTTGTTAGAACCGGACCGGACCAGCTGGTTCGACCGGTTCGACAGTCGACCGGGGCCTAGTCCGATATTTCTATTTGAATAAATAATTATTAATATATATTTTTATTTAAATAAATAATTATTAATATATATTTTTTAGTTGATATTTATATTTGAATAAATAATTATTGATATATATTTTTATTAATATCTTTTGCATCAAATAAAATGTTAATTGATCATAACTTTTGAAAATAAATTTAGTTTTTTTTTTCATATTTAATTATTTATTTGTGATTCTTTATGTAAATTATAAATCATATTTTAATTTAATATTTTTTAATAGTATCCGGTTCGACCATCCGGTTTAATCGGTTCGACCAGTTAAACCTGACCCGGATGCTTTTCCAGGTCGATGTCCGGTCCGGTTCTGACAACATTGTAAAAAACTAAAATAAAAAATAATTACTCAAAAAAATCTACCTGTTTTTGGGTGGACCCTACACCCAATCTCCCACAAATGCACACTCTCCTCTCTCTCTCTCTCTTTACTGCTCATCATATTCTTATTCACTACGTGGACCCCACATATGCTCTTCTCATTTCCCACACGAAGAAACAAATCCTACACTGAGAATGGTGACTAAATGAATGCTTTAGCTTCATGAAGTGGAAGTTGCATCAACTACTGCTAACCAAACACAAAATTTGCAAATACAGCAGTTGGATTTTCCTGGAATTCATTTTACTGCTAACCAAACATGCCCTTTATACCACATCATATCCTATACTACAAATTTGTATAATATTTTAGGATGTCAATTCTGCTCAATGATGCATACCCTGAGAATTTCTTTATCCTGAAAGTTAATAAGCATTGATACCATGTACTTTCTCCTCTTGGGTTCTGATACTTATTTTGTGAAAAATACTGTGTTTTCCTAAAAGAGTCACATACCCACTGGTTTGTGATGCATTACATGGGTTTTGGTTTATACATTTATATATATATAAAGTTTGGTTTATATATTTGTTTTCAAATAGTTTGTTATCCTTATGATTGTTATTATTTATGACTGGATACTATATTGGAGAAGTTGATTTTGTACTTTGTATGAAGTTATTTACATTTATGCTTCGAGTTATGTTTCTTTGTGAAATTTGTTATAGTATCAAGATGAATGCCCAACAGATCAATCTTTATGTTAGTTTCTGTTTCACACAAAATTTATTGTTGTTTGAAGAATGCATTGAGAAATAGCTCGCTTGAGTTAGCCACTTTGGAGCAGAAGAAAGCTGACGAAAAGGTTCTGAATTTGCTTGAAGATCATAAGGTTTGATGTTGTCACCTTGAGGAGTTATGCCTTTTCGATATTTTTTTATAGTTTTTTATTCTATTTTGTGGATTGAATTTACAGAATGAAAAGGAGGCTGCTCTCAAGAAAATACTATTGCTAGAAAAGCAACTAGATGCCAAGCAGAAGCTTGAATTGGAAATACAACAAATGAAAGGGCAATTGGATGTTATGCAGCTTATGGGAGCCGAGGAAGATTCGACAGTGAGAAAGAAGATAGAAGAGATGAGTGAACAACTTAAAGAGAAAATGGAGGAGATGGAAGACATGGAAGCTCTCAACCAGACACTTATTGTGAAAGAAAGAATGACTAACGATGAATTGCAAGATGCACGGAAGGCATTAATTGAGGTATTGGTTTTATGTTATTTATGTATTATTTTCTTTGATTGTCATCCTCTTTCATCTAAAAAATTGTATGCTTTTCTTATTGTTCTTATCTTCTACCTTTATTCACAAATATGAATTCTTTTAACCTCCATTTTCTTGTCGAGCCTTTTTGAAAGAGACCCTTTCTAAGCATTTTCTCTTTTCAGGGTTTGACAGAAATGCTGAGTGGTAGAACATTGATAGGAATAAAGAGGATGGGAGAAATTGATGACAAGCCATTTCGTACCGCCTGCAAAAGAAAATTTTCAGGAGATGAACCTGATGTGAAAGCAGTAACACTTTGTTCTCGCTGGCAAGATGAACTCAAAAACCCTGAATGGCACCCTTTTAAAATTGCCATTATTGAGAATCAGCCACAGGTAATTGGAGTTTGAAATGATTTATATACCATAAGAGATGAAATTGGCATAATTGTCTTATTGATTAACAATTTATTACAGCGAGTCATTCAGGAGGATGATGAAAAGTTGCAATCCTTAAAAGAAGAACTGGGTGACGAGGTTTATGATGCTGTTACGAAGGCGTTATTTGAGATGAATGAATATAATCCCAGTGGTAATTATACTGTTCCAGAGCTGTGGAATTATAAGGAGAATAGACCGGCATCACTCAAAGAAGTCATCCAATACATTTTAAAGCAATGGAAGATCAATAAGAAAAAGAGGTGAACTTTCAAATCTGCTTTTGTTGTTTTTTTATTTTCTACAGTAGCATGTTTTGGCAAGCTATGAAACTGTGACAATGACAAATATAGCCTAGAAACTCTCTTACTTGATCTTCTTTCAACATTAAGCCTAGCATTATTTTCCTTCGAGCTAACGAGTTATTCCATTATGCTTAAAAATATGAATATGTCGTCTTCACATTTATTTTGCTTAGTAAGTAGGAAATTCCTATTATTCACTCTACATGGAAGAGGAAAGGTATTTTCTCTCGAGTCATCTTTTTTCATCTAAGTAGGTCATTGATGATTAACGGGCATCATTAGGCATGGGGCTGTAATTCCACCTGAAGGAAAGGTAAACTGATCAACATTCTAGTTTAGTGCTCAAGTAGGGTTTATTACCTGGAGCATAATTGACATGCATTTCTGTCATCCTTTCATGATTTTATCTAAGTAGGTCACTGGTGATTCACGGGCAACATTAGGCATGGGAATGCAGCGCCCCTTTCACATGCATGCGACAGTAATTCCACCCAAAGAAAAAGATAAGAATTGGTCAACTACTAGTGCTCAAGTAGGGTTATTACCTAGAGAATAATTGGCGTGCATTTCTGTCACCCTTTCATGATTTAAGCTCAAGCACATTTGTATATTCATGCTCATGGAAGACATTTCTTAGCTATATCGCCTACATGATCAAATGATATATGATATATCACAGTGCTGCAATTTTTCATGATTTATTTCCAACTAATTATTCTGCAAATTTATCATAGAAAAAGGGAAAGGATTACATATTTTATCTCTATTTGATGTTGTAGTTTGATTCGCTATCTTTAACTTCACCTTCGTGTTTTTAGGTGAAAACGTCACAAATGTTTGTCTGTCTGGAAAATCAGCTGTTTTAGTATTCTGGGAATGCGAAAGGCATCTTCGTTTTTGTTTCATGTCTGGCCTGTAACTCTCTGGACCTTTTTGTTAATCAGCAGTGGATTTCTTCCAGAACAGTTCTAACTCCATATTGTATTCTCACAGTAGGTAGAAAGAAATTTCATGTCCTGCACACGCAGGTATTGAACTTGCCTTTTTGCATTGCGAGAACTTTCCGTTTATCTTGGAATGATCATTGCTGTGGAGCTGAACTTTAATTTTTCATGTTTAAATCTTGTGTCCTATTACTTTATTTCATAACTGATGTTTGTGAATGTGGAAACAAGATTTTCCTCTTTTTATGAAGTCCATACCCACATGTCCTCAAGTCTATCTCAAATCATCCTGTGGTCAACGGAATTCACAATCTAATCAGGGATCCTAATTCCTTGGGTCAATGCTAGCTCATGACAAAGCCGTGCCAATGAAAATCTCTTTGGAGGATCTTAACTTGTGACTTGTTTGATCGTGGATAAAGTGATGCTCGTGCCTTTTGCTATTGCATTTAATTTTGAGGTATTTTCTATATTGGTTTTTGATTTTATAGGCTGAATATGCTAACATTGGTGTTCGGTTTTTTCTTTTCCGGTATTAGTTCTTCCATTTAGATGCCTGGATGAACCTTGATTATATAGTTGATGGATTTTGAGTAATCTAGCACTAAACCTTTAACTTTCCAACAATCTTAGCACTAGAAATTCGATCATGCAAACTCAACTAACCGTCTGTCACTAATGTTAGTGATCTAGTGTGCAATTTTATCCGGTCATGTTCATGTCAAGCAGCTCAGCAATCGTAGGTTTTATAGCACCCCGTGGATGCCAACGGGTGTTGGACGAATTGAATTCTTTTCGTCATATTCTTTTTTGTCATTAAAAAAATTCTCTCTCTCTCTCTCTATCTCTATCTATCTATCTATCTATCTATCTATATATATATATATATATATATATATATATATGGAATTAATTGGAAGATGAAGGTCGTTGCATGAGTACGATTATGCAGAATTGAGTCCAGATCAGCGTTTGGAGGCAGAAAAGAAATCAGATTTGGTCTGCCTGTCAATTTGGCTTTACTTATTTTTGTTCTGTTTATGGAGTCCTCGTCGGTTTTTTGTTATTGGATTATGTTGGAGTTCTCGTCTCTTACTTTTCTTCTCGAGCAGCTACTCAAATCGAGTTTCAGTCGTGCAAAGCATGTATTTAAAGGTTCATGGTAGTCTACCGAAAAGAAGGCTCAAGTTATTCTGTAAATCCGCAATCAATTTTGTTATCGTACCCTTAATCGAAATTGCAAGGTATATCTTTTGAGGCTAGAAAGTGTGATGGATCACTAATGTTTGGTAAAAATATAATGTAAGTCATTAATGTTTGATTTTTAAATTGTAGGTCACTCAGCTTTAATTTTATTCATATTTAAATCATTCATCATATTTAAATATTAATTTATGCATCAACTCACTTGAAAATATAAAAAATATAATTTAATTTTATTAGTAACTGATTTATCATTATACTCAATTTTTTTCTTGTTCGTGACACTCCGAAAAATAAATTTTCACATCGTCAAATCATAAAAAGCTCTTAAGTTCTTACCATTTAAGTTTAAAAGGATAAATAATTAATAATAAAATTAAATTATAAAATATTATTTAAAGTGAAATGATGTGTCATATGCCACATAGATGATCATCACATGCCACATAAATGACATGTGGCAAAATGAATATTCAAGTATGATGGATGATCTAAATATGAATAAAACTAAAGTTGAGTGACCTACAATTTGAAAATCAAACATTAGTGATCTACAT